>JAANDH010000795.1:0-108882 GCA_011799765.1 Nymphaea thermarum | reverse complement strand
AAGTACTACTTCTTGTAAGCATATGGAACTTAAGTATTTTGTTGTTAAGGAAAGGACAGAGAATCAACTAGTGTGTATTCAACACATTGGGACTACAAATATGGTTGCAGATCCTCTTACTAAAGCGCTAGCATCTGGTATGTTCTCTGAACATGTTAAGAGGATGGGTTTGTGTAGTTCAATGTAAGCACACTATTATGCAAACATTTTTTGAATGTGATCACATATAGTTTGTTGATTCTCATTAAGCTTGTTGTCTATTTTGTATTCTCATTTGTTTGTTGAGAAGTTTTGTAAGACAACAAGGTGGGACCTTAGAGTGGATTTTAAGGCTAATCCATTCATTTTGTTTACCCTTGATATCGACTTGGACTAGTGGGAGATTGTTGGGATTTCCCCATCTGGATAGTCCTGTGTCGATAGGGTCCATATCTGTTTCGGACCCTAAGTATAAATACGTGTCTCGTGATGGTGAGAGACACATCAAGTTATTCCGGTCTGGGTAATCGGTCCCCTCAGCCATACGTGTGTTGCCTGACCCCATCACTGGGCTGTTATGGCTGAGGAGAGAAACCCACTTCCGCCGCCGCCACCGCCGCCGCTGGGGAGCGAGCATATGGGGACTGTAGCCATTCTTCCCACAGCCGCCGACATTCAGTCGGCGGTCGCCTCTACAGGTTCTTCTTCCGCCCTCTATGAAACACACACATGAATCATGATTGTTCCTTGTTTTCGATTTCTGCATTTCGTTTGTACGCTATCTAGATTGTTCATCGCTAAGCTCCAACATGACCAACAACCACGCGAGTCATTGACAAGTGGCTTATTTTTTAGTGTCTACATTTATTATCACCTTTTTCGTAGACAAGTTTTTATCTCACTCATGTATGTCTTATCACATTCTTTGCACATGCGTTGTTAGCAGTATTCTCTCGTTATGGTAGTCTTGTTGTTATCTCATTATATAGTAACCATTCAGTTTGTCGGCTTTGTTTATGTATCGTCTTCTTGGCATATACGTTGTTTTCTCATTTTTACATGTCTTTACACATTTGGTTGGCAACCTCATCTAACTCAATTTTGTGAAAACTTGGTTATATGAAAACCAAGTTTTTTAATGACTTTTCAAAATATGAGTTTTTTTTTTGTTTGCGTGATACGCCCCGACCCTAGTTTTTATGAATAACTTGGTGGGAGTTGGATTTTTACCCCTTTTTACAAAATTGATTTTGACAAAGCTGGATTTTCCTCAAAACCAGTTTTGATGGCATCCAAACATTGTAGGTTTTGGAGGTGAAAGCAAGTTTCACATGGTTTTGTCAAAACTGGATTTTCTTCAACACCTGTTTTGATGGCATCCAAACATTCTATGTTTTAGAGGTGAAATCAAGTTTCATATCTAAAACCTGGTTTGAGAGTGTAATCCAAATGCCCTCTGCCCCTGAAACCTTTTCGCTCTTTCTACTTAGAAGTTCAACCTCATGACTGAAACATAACAACATCCAAATGCGACCAAGGCTGTGACAACCACAAGAAGACACCGCTTTTCCCAAGAGAAACATCATCAATATCACAAGAACTGAAAACCATCTAACATACTTTAAAAAAAATGAAAATATATTTATTCTTAAAAATGACTCAAACCCATCATAAATTCCTAATAAACAGTTGTGTGTCATTAGTGGTGATACATACATAAATCTTTAATGTTAGCTAACAGTTAATGTTATTAAAATCGGCCTGAATAGTAAAATTTGGTGCCAAATTTTCTAGATCCTTGTACCAAAAGACGACCAGTGGCAAAACGGGAAATTTCGGCTAAAGAGGGCACAAATCTGTACAACCGTAAGTAATGAGGAGACGTTGTCCTACATGTAGTACTATACACATACACATTTATAAAAAGGGATTTGCATAAGTTAGCGGTGCAGACTGTCACATGCTTCATATGGTTCTGCCATTATCTAAGATATTGCCACACATGAGTTATTGGTTTAGCACATCGTTCCTCAATAGTATAATTTTCAGAACAAATGCTATTAAAATCCAAAGCTTTTTTAGATCCATGGACCAAAAAAATAGTGGCAAAGCGAGAAATTTCAGCTAATGGGCACCACAAATCTGGAAAATCATAAATAATTAGTAATTTTTCTGCCATTTATATGCCATATTGTCATGCACACATTATTGGTGGAGAGATTGGTTCCTCAAGAGTATAATAGTTGGAACCAAAGTTGTTAAAACACGCCTGAATGGCCAAGATTTATGCCACATATTCTCTAGAAACATGGACAACAAGAAAATTTGAACCAAAGGGGGTAGAAATGGGGCCAAGCATTGTTCTTCTTCATTTAAGATGCAGGTAAGTTTTGTGAAAAGTGGAACTCCTAAATCATTGGTACCAAATGAGGTAGACAGGGCCAGGCATTGTAGTATTGTACTTCTTTTAACTTGTAGGTAAGTTTTGTGAAACATTAGAGTGCATTTGGTAAATTCGCGCAATAGATGGGGAGAAGATTGGTGACTAGTCGGTCTTTATTTTAAGATTTTATGTCATTAATTTTTAATGTCATAAAAAAAAAATTAATATATAATATATAAGTTGAGGGGTAGTTGTGTACTGGCAAGGTGTCCACCTCTTATAAGAATCTTAGACTTGTCACGTTCTAATGCGCTTTATTTTTAGATCACGAATCTGACTTTTTTTTAGAGATAGTGAAATAAACCATTTACCTTACCCGAGAAAACAAAATAAAATAAAGTACAATGAAACTATTGGATCACTGAAAACTCACTGAAACCTCCAAATGAGGCAGGCGGGACATTATTATTTGGTGGGTGTACACGCACAAGCGTTAAAAATAATTTTCACGTGAGTCTGATCGGGAGGCTCTGAAAAAAAAAAGCTGACGAAGAACCAGACATTAGAAAATGTGCAACACCCGTGGCAATGCTTCCACCGCAGATAAAAACTGGTAGCAATTAAATCCCAAGTAAAAAGTTTGACATGTTTTAACTTCTTCCTTTTGGTGATCACTTTCTACTGCCACTTTCACGTGAAAGTTACTTTGTGGGAAAACTTTCCTACTTTTGGGATAACACGAGAGATGGTAGTTACTGGATCCATATCCAGATTCATATTCTAACATAGATTTACCGATGTAGGAGTGAAAAGTAAATTGTAATCTGGTTATTTGGTTTTGGGGTTGCATGTATACGTGTATGCGACCCAAGGTACGCCATTCATATGCTTGTTAAGTTAAAATGGATCAATGATTTCCTCCTAGCAAAATTCTGGTTCTTTAACTTTTCAATTAGTTTTAAGTGACTTTTAATTATTTTAAAGTGGAAATATGGATGTCAATTAACTGGATTTGGACATCCTGAGAAAATCAGGCAAGGAAAAAACTTAACATCTCATGAGAAAAGCGATCGGATCTTTTTCTAATTTTGTGAATTGATATCCAATACTTTTTTATTGTTGAAATTTAGTTTTAAATATCCAGTTACAGCTATGTATCCAAAAGTCATATCCGATCCAATATGAAAATTATAAATGTTTCTTCATTGGTATTCGAGTCCAAATGTCATCTACATACTTGAACATCTGATAAATCAGATATAATAAATGATAAATATAATGACATCCCTTGATAAAACATCAAAATCATACGATGTAATCAGTATCTGTTTTGAAATTGTGTTACCGCTATGGCTTTCGACCGATAGGCATTGTCTCTATATCGGTCTATTTCTTCTTTTTTAATTTTACTTAACAATTAATAGGTACTTTTTTAAATATTTAATAAACCAAGAAAAACAAAGTTACGTAGCTTTCAAGTCCCGTTCCGGTAGCATCCTTTGAGTTGGCAGACTAAAAGGAGACAAATCAACGATAATGATATCACCACAAAAAGACCAAACTTTTTTCATGGGCAACCAGGGGCGGAGCCAGGATTTTGTTGTGGGGCGGGCCAAGTTGGTGTATGGAACTTGATCCATACTGAACACCCATGTGCCATTGTTGCGAGTTGGCTGGGGGTTGCAGGGGGGCAGCGCCCCCTTGTTTGGGGGTTCGGGGGCTACCGCCCCCGAAGGAAATTTTTTTCCATATGTAAGGGTATATATGTCTTTTGTATAAATACAGGTTGTTGCCCTAATCCTTATGTTGGAGGAGGGCCGCCGCTTGTGTGGGTTGTTCTGTGTGTGTTCATTTGAGAGAGAATACAAGAGTTCTGTGCGACCGTGGACGTAGGAGATTATTGCTCTGAACCACTTAAATCGTTGTCTTCTTTCTTGTTGCTTCTAACCTCCTCTTGAGAGTGTAAGCGGAGTGTTTTGTGTGTTGTTCCTAACAGGCCAAACCATCTGCGGGTCGGGCCAAGAGGAGCGACGGTAGGGCCAAGAGGAACGATGGGTCGGGCCAAACTAAAAAATTTTGATTTTTTTACATATAAAAAAAAAAAAATTTTGCTCACCCGAGCCATGGCCCAGGCGGGCCCCCCCTCCCTCCGCCCCTCTGGGCAACCTCCGTCTCCTTCTTTCCTTCTGTGAAAACCTCTCTCTCTCTCTCTCTCTCTCTCTCTCTCTCTCTCTTTTCCTCACTGTCTTCCTTTTCGTGAAAGAATGAATGCATGCGGAATGAAGGAACTCATGTCCGCGCAATGCAAGAGCATTTAAATAAACATGCATTTCGTGGCACAGGTGTGTACAGAGCTCTCTCGTGGTACCAAAATTGCATTGAATAATATTTGGAAAGCGACAAAGTAGTATGTAAAGTTTCGTATAAATGACCAATCATTGCTTAGTTTTTAAAAGCTAACGAATAGGTATTCGATTTATAGTAGAAACTTTCATCAAGCTGCTTATTAATAGAACATATTAGTTTAAAGATAAAATATTTTCATAAAAAAACTTTTGTCTTTTTAAGTCAACATATCCGTTCTTTTTAGATTTTTTTATTATTTTACCCTAACTTTTCAACATTTCTTAATTTTTTTTTAAAAAAAAGAAGGATAGACACCCAAGGCTGATTTTCTGCCCCATCCTCTTATTTCTTAAAAGTACAAGACTTGCATTAGTCTCTCGAGATGAAGAGCTATAACACATAATACGTTATTGTGAGCCATAACATTTAACCTGCTCATTTAATAAATATGTTTAAAATATTCAATAAAAAAACACCAAGTATTGTTGGTATCTGGTTTCGACATGGTAAAATTTAAAATTTCCTGTTCAAAAATTAATTAATATTAAAATATTTAAAAACAAAAAAAAAAAGCTTAGTATTCCAAGCTCCGGATGGGATGACCTCCTCACCGTTAGCAGCCGCCCATAAGTCCAAAAACGATACGGATATTAACGACAGCGAGCAGAGTGGGGACCGAACGAGATATATGAATATCTTTAAGTAGACACCTGTCCGGCACTTCTGAAAGTAAGTGGCAAACGAGAGCATGGACCAGCGGGCCCCACACTCCTCGTTGTTGATGAAAACATAAGGGTCTAAGTATGGGCCGTACCATGTAATCAGGATAGACCACTTGGCCGGCCATTGTGGAAAGAGAGGAGAATGAGAGAAAGGACCTGTGGAGCTGGATGGGCCATACCGAGTAATCAGAATAGACCACCTAACATGATTGAAGGTAGTAGAAATTCATCTACTGCTACACCTGGTTTGTAACTTGTTATTTTCTTCCCTGACTCACCCTTTCTAGACTAGCTCAAAAAACCATGAAAAGACTGATTTATTCTAATCGACATAAATATCTAACTACATCGCATTGCTAAAATTCGTGCCTAATATTTGAAACAAATTGACCTCCTTGCTCTCTCACGTTACAAACATCTTTCCATTCAACTCGCTTTCTCTTCAGCCTATAGAGACAAAAGGTAGAATTTGCAAACACTTATTCATTTTAGTACAACGATATCCTTGTTATCTACATTCATAAAATATTGCAAAGAGAGCTTCTGATTTCTGAACAGCTGAAGCATGCCATTCGTCTTCATGTTGTTAAGATAACTGTAGGGAATTTGAAAAAAAAAAAGTAAATTTTGAAATTGGTGCCTCTTAAAATTTAAAAATACATAATGCCCTTCAGTTAAATAAATTTTGAATCATCATAGTTCAATTATAAGCTAAATAGTTTTTGAATCATCATGGTTTAATTATAAGCTCTTAATTTTTCGTGGAGCCGCCATGGGTCTCTGCCAAAGGATATTTTCGCACGAGAAAATTGTTTCCGTGATTTTCATTGCATCCACCAACTTTTGGCAGAGCCCGGAACTCTGGGCTGGGAAGCAAACCTTTTTGGACGTTCCAAGATAATTTTGCATCGGGAATTTCTTTTCTCTGATTTTCAGAGTCCGCCAACCAACAACTGGCAGAGCCCTAAGCTTGTGGGTGAGAGGCAAACCTTTTGTCATTTTGTGCCTTCCAAGATAATTTTGCACGAGAAAATTGTTTCTGGATTTTCATTGCATCCACCAACCACTGATGGACCCCGAAGTTTCCAGGTTGGAGGAAAACCTTTTGAAATCGCTGTGGGGCAATTGCCCGCACAAAACCACTTGTGTTCAAAAGGGGCACGGGTCTGCGTGGCAAACGTGTGGTGTGGCGCCACGTGCAGCTCAAGTACTCCGTCCCTGTTGTCTTTTAACATGTTTTTGATGAATTTAGTTGTCCAATTAAATGCAAGAGATATGAAAATATACGACCATTAAAAAATAATTTAAAGCCAATATGCTATTTCAATTTTAGACCTTTGCATAATATAATTATATGACGTCAATTTCAGCGTTTGGTTTATGTTTAAAATACAGTTTTAGACGGGCAAGATTCCATAAATTAAGAGGCGTGACTGATTATATGGATAAAGTGGCTCGTTTTATTTTCTGGGAAGCTTCCCATGAAATGAAAAAATAATAAAAATAAAAATTTTAACTCAAAAATTTCAAAAAAAATTAGTTCAACATACATGCACAATTTCAAAATGAAAAATATATTTTTAATATAAATTAATGAATACATAAATGAATATTAACAATTAATTATCGCCCAAGTGCTCGATTTTAAAGTCCACGACCAGGCCCAAGTCTGCGCCATGCCTATCTCTAATTTTCTTGTGCACGTGAGTCAGCTAGCTTGTTCTTGTTGATAAAACGCTTGTTGAATGGTTAACACCCTTAGCTTTTTCTCTTTCTATTGTTGCTTATTAATTTTTATCACTGCCCTTATCTTTTAGGAGAAAATGCAAATCATTTTGAACATCAAACTCTTTATGTAAGTTTTCAACAAAGTATTGTTTGGTTTATTCGCTCTTTAATTCAATTCAACTCTCTCTCTCTTTAATTCAATTCAAGTCTCTTTCTTCCTCTCTCTCTCTCTCTCTCTCTTTTTGATTCAATTCAACTCTCTTTTTCCCTCTCTCACTGTCTCTCTCTCTCTCTCTCTCTCTCTCTCTCTCTCTCTCTCTCTCTCCTCAATGACAAGTTTCAGTGGCTATATAATGGGGTCCCCGATGCTAAGTTTCAGCACTCCTCGCTTCCTCCCTCGACTTCTCTCTCGCTCCCTCTCTCCCTCGTATTCACGTTCTTAGTTTGAATGATGTTGGGCACACAAGGCTATGCGATTCGGGAAGCGCGCTTCCTGACGGTTCGCCGAGAATTCCTTCTTGCTCCCAAAGGAAGGAACTCCTCGTCTGCTGCGCTGCCGGCCATCAAGTCCGTTCCGTTGGTGCGCCTTCATCGTCGTCGTCGCCGATCTGGTCAAGAGATCGGCGAAAGATCTCCGGCCAGAGTGGTGGTCGTTTCCTGTGCAGCTCCGGCTACTGCAGCTCCAGCCGCCAGCGGCAAAGGCGCCGGCAAGTCCACCGTGACGGCTACCATCTCCGTGCAGACAGAGGTGGAGAGCCTCCTCGCTAACATTGGGATCGGGCGAGGGCTCGATGACATATCTGACCTGCTCGGGAAATCCATCCAAGTTGAGCTCGTCAGCTCAGAGCTCAACCCTGGTAAGCTGCGGCATCATTTACTTAAACCATTTTATATTACAGTTTCTCACATATATACGGATACACATCTAGATTTATCCACGGTTCGGCCTACAAGATACAAGCGTAGATTACACAAGTTGTCCGGATGCTCCAGCCACTCGAGCCGACACGCAGTTTTTAACGGATAGACTTAACAAACAAGAGAAACTAAAACGGCCAGTTTGAAAAATTAGACTGGCTTTATATATACATATATATTTGAACGATCCAAAGTTAACCAGCTCATTTATAAACGACAAGAAAGAAATGGAGTGTGATATTTTATCTCTTTTAAACACCAACCTGTCAAATTTAAGCATCTTTAGGAGTAGACTAATGAGACATGCACAGGCATTTGTGGGGCTTGATTGAGTTGCGTGCATATTTTTGTGCATGCAACAAATATGTGTGGGTGTGTTTTTACAGTTTTTTATAAAAAAGTAAATATCTTACATATTTTGAGTTCTTCAGATTTTTTTAACGTTTTAAATTTTTTATTTATTTATTTTAATAAAAATATTTATTATTATTGCAAGCACAGCTTTCCACGTCTACGGCTTCCTTAATCCCTCTCCTGTTCAAGCGTACGATATTATTTGTCATTTTCAAAGAACTTATTTTTTTTCAAAAGTTTTTTAACGGGGCGTCCTCAACTATGTCTATTGTGTGCTTCTTTTTGCTTTATTTTCAATTCATTAGTTTAACTATATAACTAAATACAACTATGTAACTACAGAAGAATTTCAAAAATGTAAAAAAACTAAATGTTTATATTGGATTTGACAGACAAAGAAATTAAGACCATTAACTCGGAAACCTTGATCACGAAATGTAATTTATACAGCCATTCTGCATAGATTTTTCTCAAATTTTTTATATTTTGTATTTATCTGCACCATTAAATTTAGCCATCACATGACTTACCAGCAAAGATTGTAAGAGGCTAGATAGACTAAAAGTTACCGATATATATATATATATACAGGTGTGAGAAAAGTGCCAAACCTATATGCTAAGTGCATCAGGTATGATCTCCATTGCTGATTTTAATCATATTGACAGTTAGGAAAAAAAAAAGAGGTAGAGAACTTTAGTCACTTAGTATTAATTATCAAGCAGTTTGACATTGAGAGATTGAGAATAATTTGTTACTGTTTGTCTTCTTTGTCTTAACTACCCATTTGGAAACAATAAAAGGCCAATACATAACTAAATAAATAAATATACATATTATATATATAAAATGAGAGAAGAAAAACAGTTTTCTACTTATCTTGTTTTTGTTTAAGAAAAATATATTTTTTTAATGTATTGGAGGTCACGCCATGTTTCAGAAAATGGGAAGGAGAAGGAGAGCATAAAGGCATGGGCACACAAAGGGAAGAAAGGAGATGGGGTGCAAAAGTATGAGGCCAAGTTGGAGGTGGAAGGTGGGTTTGGGGAAGTGGGAGCTGTGCTTATCACCAACGTCCACCACTCAGAGATGTATTTCAAAGAGATAGAGCTCCGAGGTCTCGCTGAGGGAGACGTCCACATATCCTGCAACTCCTGGGTCCACGCCCAAAAGGACAGTCCTCAGAAGAGGGTCTTCTTCACCGACAAGGTAAATTTTTGCTTTTACCACCAGGCTTTTCCAATCACTTAATGCGTTGATAAAATTAGTATAATAAGATCCAACTTGTAAAGATCGAAATAGACATTATGTAAAGAAAAAACAGTAATATAGAAAGGTGTTCTCTTTTTCATTTGATATATATAGTAAAATGTAATGATTATTTTTATCATCTAGTATTGTTTCAGACTTCGTTTGTTGTTTTTGTTTCTACCATTCATCATAATAGATGAGAATATATATATATATCCAGACCTCTTAAAATGGACTGTTAAAATTCCTTTTTATCGTCTATCATGAGTATGACTATGATATTGAATTAATCATTTTTTTTAATTTAACAATGTTTTTATAATGGTAAGTAACATGAATAGAAAACGTTAATTAGAAACGAGTCGTGCCCTTGCAACGGTTGTAGCAGAGCTCACTTGGATAACATTTATTCTTAGAGATCTTGGTCTGTTTCTTTCTCAACCTCCTTTGTTATTATGTGACAATGTTTCCGCCCTGCAATCCACCATCAAAACGGCACATCACTCCCGGATGAAGCATATTGAACTTGATTTTCATTTCGTTCGAGAAAAGGTGGCTCTTGGATCATTAGTTACTCAATATATTTCGTCCACTCATCAGCTAGCTGATATGTTCACAAAGCCTCTTCCTCATCATCGGTTGAGAGCTCTAAGTCACAATCTCGGTCTTCGCTACAATCTACGCTCGAGATTGAAGGGGGATGTTAACGCACAAGCTGCTGGTAGTTACAGCTGTCCACCGCATGAGGATCATGCCAATCCAACAAATGAAGAAGACCATGACAAATTCAGCATAGACATAAACGGTCATCCTTGGCAGTTATAATTTGCTCATTCATATGTGGTGCTGCTTATTAAAGTGTGAGGGTTTTTTAGTGCCCCTTGGTTAAAATTCTTAGCTCGGCTACTGCCTGTGACTGGTAACTGTGCTTGCTGTCTTCATCACCAGCCCTTTCACATCTTCAGTTGTACCTGTCCACTTTGGACAAATATTCTCCAACTTTTGGTCCATCGAAATGAAAGCCCTTCTCATCAGCCACCAACGTCGTTATCTGTACAGAACCACAATTTAATATTTGAAAAATTTTATGGGCACCGATATATATATATACATATATATATATATATATATTAAATATTTGACGACATATATATATATATATATATATATATATATATATATATATATATATATATAATAAAGAAATAATCGTACATTCAATATGTGTGACGTCATATTTGTTGAAAGAATAATTAGAATATTCAAGTTCCACCCATTGACATCCATGGCAGCAATGCCAAGTTTGGGCTTTGGTGTTGGTCATCCAGACTACTTGGAAGCGTTGGTGTGAGGTAAAATCACTCAGGCCATGTTCAGTCCGGCCAATACTTCCTACTGTTGGACATAAAAGTGGCACAGTTACAGTGCGTTTGACAGGGGGGGAAGTTGTCTTGTTTTAAAAAGCAATCTTCCAAAAAGAAAAACACATTCATGCGTTTCAAAGAAGGGAATATCCCTAATGCCACGTTTGCCCCAGAATAGCCTCAACCCTTGTAACTTATTTTAATAATATTTGTATTACTTTATATTTATATAATTATATATATTATGAGTAGTTATATGTATGTATTATTTTATATTTAAATATATATTTTTAAATTTTAACTGGGATGGGTTTGAGCTCTGACTTTCAGGTAGCCAAGTCCGGTTTTGACCTTAGTCATGGGCTCTGGCCTTGTCCGAACACGACTCATTATCTGGCATGATGCCCAAATGATAGAGTCTCTTTTTAAGATATAAGAACCTTTTAGTCGTTTCCAATTCAGCTAGATATTCTAATTTGATTGGATTTACGTATATCCAAAATTGCCGTTTGTTAAACCAGAGATAAAGTCGGTAAAGTCCAAAAAGGCACCGAGAAACATTTTAACTTACCATGTTTGTTATTTGTTTTGTACAATGCTATTCTTCCAATCCTTATCATAAAGAAATCCTAATGATAACAGAATATTTATATCATCAACATTATTTACACAACAAAAAAATGAATTATTGTTTCCCAAATTCATATTTTTGGGAAGACAAAGAGTTTTTATATAAGTGCATTTACAATACTCATTGGAGGAGTGAATATGATTTTGGCTATGCTTAGTCATTCAAGCACCGTCCATAAGTTAGATGATTGATAAGTTAGATGATTGAGAGAAAAACAAGAAGGAAAAGATATAAAGTAATGTTAGATGATGAAAATGTTCATTATCTTTTCTTTTCTTTATTTTCATTTCAACCCTTTATCATGATAGATCAAACGGTCCTCGTAAGTAAACTTGGTAACTTTGGATTCAATTTTGCCTCTCTGAATTATATTTTAATTTATAATATTTAAAAAAATTGATAGTACTAATTAAATGCACAAAAAAAAAAAGATGTCAAAACAGAGTTTCCTGCCCAGCACTACACCGGAAGGTTTGAAGAAGCTGAGAGCTCAGGAGCTGGAGACGCTTCGCGGCAATGGCGAAGGAGAAAGGAAGACCCATGAGAGGATATACGACTACGATGTATATAACGACTTGGGCAATCCAGATTCCAGTGATTCTTTGAAGAGGCCAGTTCTTGGGGGCAAGGACCATCCCTACCCCAGGCGCTGCAGAACCGGCCGACGCAAATCCAAGAAAGGTGATCCCACTTATATTGAAACTAGTTATATATATATATATATATATATATATATGATTGAAGAATTAATCAACATGTCATGCTAAGCCCCGTATTGCCATGTACAGACCCACAGTCTGAAACCAGAGTTGGTGCGCTGCAGACCCCTTATGTACCAAGAGACGAGGCTTTCTCAGGGGTGAAGGGAGTGACCTTCTCAGCGAAGACCTTGAAGTCTGTCCTCCACACTTTCGTCCCAAATTTGCTCTCTGTGTTGAAGGATGACACCATAGGGTTCCCCTTCTTCACAGCCATTGATACGCTGTTCCAAGAGGGCCTTAGAATGAAGAAGCCTGGAAGCAGCACAAGCCTCCTCAATGCCGTCGTGCCAAGATTAGTGAAGTTGATGGAAGGACAGGAGCTCCTGCAGTTTGAAATGCCAGAGATGATTGAGAGTACGTTCCCACTTAATTTTGATTCCTTGGACAATCCATCTCCCTGCGACTTATATGGAGAAAGAGAATCATGTTCGTGTTTGTTTCAGGGGACAAGTTTTCTTGGTTTAGAGATGAAGAGTTTGCTCGTCAGATTTTGGCGGGTCTTAACCCACTGAGCGTACAGTTACTCACGGTAAAATATTTTCACCACATCGTGTACTGACAATCTTTTAGATGCCTTCTTGAATTTGGATGTTGCTTTTGTGCAATTCTTTTCGTCTTCTTTGATGTGCCTGATCGGAGATCGGGTTTCCTTCTGATCTATTATTTGTTGGTGTTTGATTTCAATTTGCAGGAATTCCCTATTGTCAGTAAACTCGATCCAAAGGTGTATGGCCCTCCTGAATCGGCCATCACCAAGGAGCTCGTTGAACAACAAATGAGAGGAGTTATGACCGTTGAAGAGGTCCTCTCTCTTTCTTTATTTGTCTCTTTTCCTTACTTTGTACTGTTCTCAGCCTTGCTAACAAGTAGGAATGCACAATTAGTGAACCGATTAGCAAGCTTGGCTCCAGTCACAAATTGCTGGGCTCTTCTACCCCGGCGGAGAATTGATTTTAGTATCTGATATACAATAATTCACTTGCATCTATTGAATCGGTGGATTGAATATGCGTTCACATATGGTCTGATAGATTTTGACTTCTTGCATGTACACGAATGGTTCTTGAGAGAAGGCCATAGAGCAAAAGAAGCTGTTCATAGTGGACTACCATGATATCTTGCTGCCCTATGTGAACAAGGTGAGGGAGCTTTCCGGCACGACCTTGTATGGATCAAGGGCCCTCTTCTTCCACAACAAATTGGGGACACTAGAACCGGTTGCCATTGAGCTCACCCGCCCACCTTCTTCAACCAAGCCGCAATGGAAGCAAGTGTTCTCACCAGGAGTCGATGCAACCAATGTATGGCTCTGGAGACTTGCCAAGGCACATTTTCTAGCTCATGACTCAGGATATCACCAGCTCGTAAGCCATTGGTAAGTGACTTAATTTTGTGCTAGTGAAATAGAGGGAGGTCTACGTGAGAACCTGCTGAGAATGAAGCATAAGTGAGCCTACTCCAGTCAGTACATGGATCAAACTCCTCTATGGTTCAGGCTCGCACCATTTCACTTGGTCTGGGTCTAATTGTTTCTTTGTCTAAGCTAAACAGTGATTTAATTAATGTGCCTGAAGGTGGGTTTGACCAATGTGGGCATGTCAGGGCAAGGTCTCCACTTTAAACTCTCAACTGACAACACAAATTTTCTTACATGCTTCCAACTATATATATGAGAGTGACTTGCATGCACCAGGTTGGTGTATGCAACAATATGTATTGAAGAAAAAATTTGGAGTTGGACTATCTTGGGAATTTTAAAAAGAAATGACCCTTTTAGACTTAACTTTTTCAATACCCATTTTTGTCCTTGTAGCGGTCTTCCATTTTAGTGACAATATTCTGGTCATTATATACTCTAATGCCATGTGCTGCATAAAACAGAATCGAGCTCTGTACACACGGATTGACAAATTTTAGCTTTATCAGATCTCTAAATCTTCTTTTTATGGTTTTCTTTTTTATCCCTACAAAAAAATTCTTTTTTATGTTAATCATGACATTTTTTGTCATTATTAAAATGACACATGAAATTCCATACATAGTGACGGCGTATATCATCAACTTCGTCATAAAACCAGCTTGGAAACTATACAAACAGAACAAACTAGCTAGCTCTTAAGCTATGGCTGTTTGACGGAAACTAAGGCACATGAGAACATAAGTATCAACCTAGCTCATAAGATAACTAGATTTAAAGAAAGATCACATGGCACAATATTCAAATCACAACAAAAGTCCTTAACACATTTCTACAACCAATTTTGTCAGGATATGAGATCGAAATCTATATATTTCTTGTGTATGAGCTTACAAAATGCATGTTCTAAGACTTTTATATGAACTTTTGCAAAACCATGTAAAAGTTTTGATTGAATAACAAAAACACGTGTTTAAATTTTGATTTTTTTTAGCTCCTGGTTTCCATATGTTAAGTTGGCTGTATCTTTACATATGTGGTTAGCCAGCTTTAAAGTTCTAGCGATTTCATTTGATCCTGTGGCAGGCTGAGAACTCACTGCTGCACCGAGCCCTATATAATAGCAGCCAACAGGCAGTTAAGTGCCATGCACCCCATCTACAGGCTGCTGCACCCACACTTCCGGTACACTATGGAGATCAACGCGCTCGCGAGGCAGGACCTTATCAATGCCGACGGCGTCATCGAGAA
The DNA here is from genome assembly GCA_011799765.1 of Nymphaea thermarum. NCBI lineage: Eukaryota > Viridiplantae > Streptophyta > Magnoliopsida > Nymphaeales > Nymphaeaceae > Nymphaea > Nymphaea thermarum. Next base: position 93,777 of record JAANDH010000795.1, on the reverse strand, counting down.
GTGCTTCTCTCCCATGAAGTATTCCATCGAAATCAGCTCTGCCGCCTATGACAAGCTTTGGCGGTTCGACTACCAGGCGCTTCCTGCAGATCTCATTCAAAGGTCCGCCCTTCGCTTCACCACTTTTAATTTGTTGATGAAAATATTATTGCAGAACCAATCGAAAATCTTTGCTTCTTTAGATTTACATATAGATCACGACATTAATCTTCTACCAGGGGTATGGCTGTGGAAGACCCGACGGTCGAGCACGGCGTAAGGCTCGTGATCGACGACTACCCATTTGCCAACGACGGCCTCCTCATCTGGTCCGCGACCAAGGAGTGGGTCGCCGACTATGTCAACCACTTTTATGAAGATTCTCAAAGCGTAGTATCAGACGCCGAGCTCCAGGCATGGTGGTCGGAGGTCCGGAACAAGGGCCATGCAGACAAGAAGGACGAGCCGTGGTGGCCGGCTTTGGACTCGAGGGAGAGCCTGGTGCAGGTGCTGACCACCATCATCTGGGTGGTATCCGGCCACCATGCGGCCGTCAACTTCGGCCAGTACCCGTACGCCGGATACTTCCCCAACCGGCCGACGATCGCCCGGACCAACATCCCAACGGAGGACGACTCGGCCATGCACTTCGACCTGTTCCTGAAGAAACCGGAGTCCGCGCTCCTCGGCTGCTTCCCGTCGCAAACGCAGGCGACATTGGTGATGGCGATACTCGACGTGCTGTCGACGCACTCGATCGATGAGGAGTACCTGGGGCAGCAGGCCGAGCCGGTGTGGCAGTCTGATCCGGCGATCATGGCGGTGTTTGAGAAGTTCAACGGGAAGCTGAAGCAGATCGAGCGCATCATAGATGAGAGGAACACGAACCGGGAGCTAAGGAATAGATCGGGGGCAGGGATCCTCCCGTATGAGCTCCTTAAGCCCTTCTCTCAACCGGGTGTTACAGGGAAGGGAATCCCAACTAGCATTTCCATTTGAAGTGGAAGGGAGAGAACATGATCGATGAAGAAGTAAAGATTTTATCAAGTTGTTCGATCATGGCACTTTAGAGTTTAGATGAGCTTAGGGGATAGAACTTTGAAACTAAGCTGTTAATCTTTATCAAGATATAAATAAGAAATGAACTAGAATATAAATGAGAACAGGATCGATCCCTTGTTGTATCGGTTCATGTTTTTTGTGGTCATAACTTTCTTTGTTTAGCAATTCCAGTCTATTGCAAAGCTAGTTGCACACTTTTGGATCATATGAATCCAGAACTACCAGCCAAACATTAAACCTTAATGCCAAGGATATCCACAAAAATGCTATCAAAACCAATAACTGATTAGTTTCCTCGAACTCTTGTGCATTTGATGGTATAAACTGGATCGTGATTCACTTTTAACAATTAATAAACAAGATATACGTCAACCGTGTAAAAAAAGGTCCGGAGGTTGAACATTAGTCCCAACGAATCTGGGTGAAGTGATTCTGGAGATATCCAGTTAACATCAAGGACTGGTCACTGTGATTCTCGAATCTATTAACTAATTCATGAAGAAGGATTTGGTCCTGGATGATCCGACCTGGGATAAAAGCACCCTAATCGATGCCAACAAGTTTTGTGGATAATTAAACATCTCATCTGTCTAACCATTTATTTGTAAATAGAATTGCACAAGTGATGGTCAGAACTCAGTGCGGTTGAAGTTGTTACCACCTCACCATTCTTCTTATGAATAGGGCAGTTTTGTTCACGCTCTTCACGAGTATTCCTTTCTTAAAGAAGATATCCACTACTCCCCACACCTCTCTTGCAATCTCCCCCGACATTATCTGGTAAAAGGAATTCGGAAAGCCAACGATGCCTGGCACACTGTCGCTGTCTAAACTAAAAACTACCTCCTTTAGCTCCTCGACAGAAACAGGAGCAAGGAGCAGGTCATCGTCCCGGGCAAAAACTGATTTACCATCTGCCACATAATCTAAGGTCTCACTGCTCACCTTGTCATCTCTCAAAATATCCTCTAGCTGCCTTCATAACCATCTCATCTGCTTCATAAATAAGTCCACCCACTTCCTGTTGAACAATGCTATTTCTGAGCATTTTCGCTTTAGCCACTTTTGAAAAAACCTAGTGTTCTTGTCACCGTCCTTGGGCCACTTTATTCCAGATCTCTGTCTCCACATGATCTATTCAAAATGCAACACTCTTTCCAGCTGTTCCCTCACAACCTCATCCTCCTCCAACGCTTGCCAATTACCTTGTTCACTCAAGTCCATCAGTTCCTTGACCTCGTCTTTAACTCTCTCAAAGTTGTTTCTATTCCAGCCTAGTCGTTTACTGATACTTTATAGTGTTTGCAAGATTACACGGATTGCCTCCATTATCTCCCTTCTCTGTTAAGGAAGACTACAACTGCTTAGTCAAGATTCTCTCTCAGTTTTCTTATTTCATAATTTCTTTATCCATCAAAATTGTGTTGCCCTGTTTATCACAAGAATCCTGCGTGATTCTCTTGACTAATATTGGCCTTGTCTGTAGTCTGTAAAAGAGAGAGTTCATCTTCTCTCAAATCATATCAGAGAATGAACAAAGTGAGAGCTCCCTTTCCAGCGGAGGTGGGCATCAAAATGCCGAACCATGTACATGCTTGAGTTTTTCTTCTATTCCATGTTTTTAACTTGGAATCAGAGCGAGGTTCTTATTGAGAGGAATTCTTGCTGTCTGCTGCAAGATCGTTCGTGAGCCACCTGTGACTAACTCTAGCCAAAATTACAGAAGGTTCAGGAGCCACGAGAGAAAATGGTATTAACCCTAGAAGGAGGGCACATTGTTGGCTGTTTTCCACAACGTATTCTTTCACATCTGCGTGAAAATCAGACCAACCCTGTTGTTGCGGCAGAGTGCCGCTGGATCAACCTTCGCCCGGTGGGAGTGCTGCGACGCCAAGAACGGTTCTGCGAAAGAGTGCCCGCTGGATCAACCCTATCCACTGGCATCACTATTGGGATAAAATGGGGATAGGACCCAAATCTACTAAAATGATTCAACAACGAAGTATAACCCAAATCGATCATGCAAGAAGCAGCAATCACAGAAGCACGAGAAGATTTTTACGTGGAAAACCCCTCCAAATAATAAGGGTAAAAACCACGGGACACTACGACCCAAACTCAATCCACTATAATCAATGATATAAGTTGTCCCACGAGGGGCTACACAAAGCCAACCCTCCAACAATAATATCTCACCAAAGCTATATGAGAAAAACAAGAGAAATATCACTGATTGAATGCGAAAACCATGGATTGGAGAGGAGATGCGACGGGCTTCCTTCTTGGAATCTAATCTTGCTCTAGCCAAGTGCTCGCAACCTTCTCTTCCTAGCCTTCCTCTTTCTCTCCTCCTTCTTATCATTCTCCTATTCTCCTCTCCTCCTTATCTCCTCTTGGTGTGCAGCCACAAGAGATCTCTCCTCTCTTTTCCCCAAATGAAAACCCTAAGAGAGAGCCCTAAAGAGAGAGACGTGAGAAAGAAGAATGGGGGGCACCATCGAGTGCCCTCCCCTTTGTCGGGCCAGGTCGGGTCCTCTCTTGAGGCTGGACCCGACCCAACAAGCTCCCCCTCCAGCTTCAAGAGAGGAAACATACCTGCAAAAAGAACAAAATTAATATACTACCTTAAAGGTAGTCATCCCAACTAAGTCTCTACACATATCATGCTTCTCTTTAGGTAGAGACTTCATCATCATATCTGCAGGATTATCATCTGTATGGATCTTATCAAGAACAAGATGCTTTGACTCTGTATCCAATGATACCTCACGTCTATATGCTTTGACCTTGCATGAAAAGTAGAATTCTTTCCAAGGTGAATAGCACTCTGACTGTCACAGTAAAGCACGTACTCATCTTGACTAAACTGAAGTTCCTGCATGAACCTCTTCATCCATAGAAGCTCATTGCTCGCCTCTGTAGCTGCAATAAACTCTGCTTCAGTAGTAGATAATGCTACACATTTCTGAAGTCTGGATTGCCAAGAAACTGCACCACCTGCATATGTCAATAGAAAACCAGATGTAGAACTTCTCCAAAACCAGATGTCTGAATCTGTATAGCCAACAAGAATAGGTTTTTCTGCTCCAAAACAAAGTGAAAAATTGCTAGTCCCACGAACATATCTCAAAATCCATTTAACTGCTTCCCAATATTTCTTTTATGGATTTAAGACAAACCGACTAACAACTCCAACTGAATGAGCAATATCAGGTCTAGTACATACCATAACATACATCAGACTACCTGTGACTGAGGCATAGGGAATCTTCTCCATATCTTCCTTTTCTAAATCTGTTCTTGGACTCTGCTTGGTGCTCAACTTGAAATGCGCTGCAAGAGGGGTGCTAACAGGCTTTGCCTTGTCCATGTGAAATCTTTGAAGTACCTTCTCAATGTACTTCTCCTGAGATAGCCATAGCTTCTTCGACTTCCTATCTCGTTTGATCTTCATACCCAAAATCTGACTAGCAGGTCTCAAGTCTTTCATAGCAAAAGACTAGCTCAACTCCCTTTTCAAACTTAAAATTTTCGATGTATTATTACCAACAATAAGCATGTCATCAACATAAATCAACAAAATGACAAAATCATCACCTGAGAATTTCTTCACAAAGACGCAGTGATCTGAAGTAGTCTTGGTGTATCCATACTCCCTCATAAATGACTCAAACTTCTTGTACCACTGCCTAGGTGTCTGCTTCAGACCATACAAGTTTTTCTTTAACCTGCAAACATGGTTTTCTTTACCTTTTACAAAGAAACCTTCGGGCTGCATCATATAAATTTCCTCATCAAGATCACCATGAAAAAAAGTTGTCTTCACATCTATCTGCTCGATCTCCAAATCAAGACTGGCTGCCAAACTAAGAACAATTTTGATAGACGACATCTTGACCACTGGTGAGAATATCTCATCAAAGTGAACTCCTTTTCTCTGATTGAAGCCCTTCACAACCAACCTAGCTTTGTATCTTGGGTTTGAATAGTTTTCATTATGCTTCACTCTAAAAACCCATCTGTTTCTCAATGCCCTCTTGCCTTGGGGCAACTCCACAAGCTCGAAGGTGTGGTTGTCGTAAAGTGACCGCATCTCATCTTTCATGGCTTTCATCCACTTTTCTTTGTGCACATCATGCATTGCTTCATCATAACATTCAGGCTCACCACTGTCAGTCAATAAAATATAGTCACGTGCGGGATATCTAGTTGAGGGACGTCGCTCCCTCCTGGACCTCCGCTGTTGATCTGCATCTGAGGAAGAACCCTCCAAATTCTGATCGTCATCTTCGTCATCTGAATTAGGAATATATGGCATGTCTGCTTGTCCTTTTCTATCATGTATCTGCCCAATGACCTCATCTGGCACTACTTTGGAGCATTCTGCAAAGGAATAGGCTCTACATCAACTGGCTAATAGCTGTTGTGATAAGAATCCTTTACTGCTTTCTGAATATCCTCAATATTCTGATCTTCAGCAAATACCACATCCCTGCTTCTGACAAGCTTCTTCTCAACTGGATCATACAATCTGTAACCAAATTCATCATGGCCAAAACTCAAAAACACGCACTGCCTGCTTTTTGAATCCAACTTTGACCTCTCATCCTTTGGTATATGCACAAATGCCCTGCATCTAAATACACGTAAGTGCTCGTAGGATATATCCTTCCCATACCAAACTCTGTTAAGAACATCACCATCCAAAAGAACATGTGGAGACAAATTAATCACATAAACAGCAGTATGTAAAGCTTCACACAAAAAAGAATCAGATAACTTAGCTTCAGATAGGAGACATCTAACTCTCTCCGTGAATGTCCTGTTCATCCTTTCTGCCACGCCATTTAATGGAGGAGTCTTAGGTAGAGTCTTCTGGTGCCTGATGCCATTAGATCTGCAATACTCATCAAATGGACCAATATACTCTCCCCCATTATCGCTGCGAACACACTTCAGCTTCTTTCCTGACTGTCTTTCAACCAGTGCATGAAAGTCCTTAAAAACACCAAGGACTTGGTCTTTTTCTTCAAAGAATAGACCCAAACTTTCCTGGAGAAATCATCAATAAACGTGACAAAATAAAGTGCACCACCATGTGAACTTACTTTCATGGAACCACATACATCTGTATGAACCAACTCAAGAGCTTCGGACTTTCTAGAAGGTGGATGACTCTTGAAAGAGACCTGCGTCTGCTTCCCTGCAAAACAATGACTGCATTTATCAAGTTTATCCTTCCTTACATCTTGTAGAAGATTCTTCTTGATTAAGAATTGCAGTCCCTTGTCACTCATGTGTCCCAGCCTCCTGTGCTACAACTCAATAGATTTCTCATTATGTGTCGCATGTAGCATGTCTCTGAAAATCGATGCCTGCATTGTATAGAGATTATTGCTGCATCTCTTGCCTCAAGCAATAATCAAGGAACCTCTGGTAAGCTTCCACTGGCCATCACCAAAAGTGTTGTGATACCCTTCTTCATCGAGTCTTCCTGCAGAGATAAGGTTCAGATGCATGTCAGGTGCATGCCTCACGTCAGTCAACTTCAATAGAGCTCCATTCGCATTCTTCAGAATGACGTCGCCTCTGCCTACAACATGAGACAAAGAACCATTATTCATTCCCAAAGTGCCAAAATCACCAGAAACATATGAAGAGAAAAAATCCTTATGGGAAGTAACATGAAGAGCTGAACCACTATCAACAAGCTAACAAGTATCGTCTCTGGCAACATTAATCATGTCAGCATCACAAACAACAAACATTTCATGTTGTGCAGCAGCTGCGACATTATCATCTCGCTCATTTTTCTTCTCTTGTTTCTCCCCAATTTTATTCTCCTTCTTCAGCTGGAAGCTGTACTTCTTTCCGCAGTGGTGGCATTCTAAATTCTTATATCTCGATTTGGACTTGCTTCTGCTTTTATCTCTGCCCCTGTCACTCTTGAATTTACTCCTCCCCGTGTTCTCTGTGAAAAGAACCTCTGTCTGAGAAGAGCAAGCCTGAGATTTTCTTCCCATCTCCTCATTGAGAATACCTGACTTAACAGTCTCTAAAGAAACAACCCCATTAGCTGTAGAGTTAGTAAGCGAGACTCTAAATGTCTCCCACGAATCAGGCAAAGTAGCAAGCAATAATAATCCCAAAATCTCATCTTCAAATTTAACGCCCATACTGGATAGCTGACTAATGACCCCCTGAAAATCATTTAGAAAATCTGACACTGAACTGCCCTCCCTGAATCTCAAATTCATCAATCTTTTTAGAAGAAATAATTTACTACTTCCTGTCTTGGTGGCATAAAGATTTTCTAATTTTGCCTACAAACTACATGCATGTTTTTCATCTTGGATATGATTATAAACATTTTCATCCACAAATTGTCGAATGAAACCACAAACTTGTTCGTGTTCAAATTCTCATTCCTCATTAGACTTAGAATCGGGCTTTTCTTTAGCAAAAACAGGGAGATGCATAGCCTTCACATATAAGAGATCTTTCATCTTATTTTTCTATAAACTATAATTAGTCCCATTTAGACTAATCATACGGCTAGTACCAAAATCAACTTTGTTAACCACCATGTTGGCTCTGATACCACTTTGTTGGGATAAAACGGGAATAGGACCCAAATCTACTAAAATGATTCAACAACGAAGTATAGCCCAAATCGATCATGCAAGAAGCAACAAAACAACGACCAAGCAATCACAAAAGCACGAAAAGATTTTTACGTGGAAAACCCCTCAAAATAATGAGGGTAAAAACCACGGGGCACTACGACCCGAACTCAATCCACTATAATCAATGATATAAGTTGTCCCACGAGGGGCTACACAAAGCCAACCCTCCAACAATAATATCTCACCAAAGCTATATGAGAAAAACAAGAGAAATATCACCGATTGAATGCGGAAACCATGGATTGGAGAGGAGATGCGACGGGCTTCCTTCTTGGAATCGAATCTTGCTCTAGCCAAGTGCTCGCAACCTTCTCTTCCTAGCCTTCCTCTTTCTCTCCTTCTTCTTCTCCTTCTCCTCTTCTTCTTCTCTCCTCTTGGTGTGCAGCCACAAGAGAGCTCTCCTCTCTTTTCCCCAAATGAAAACCCTAAGAGAGAGCCCTAAAGAGAGAGACGTGAGAAAGAAGAATGGGGGGCACCATCGAGTGCCCTCCCCTTTATCGCCCGCCCGACACTTAAGTGACGGGCCGGGTCGGGTCCTCTTTTGAGGCTGGACCCAACCCAACAATCACCCAAGAACTCAGATCTATCCCAATCTATTTCGGTGTGATTTTTCCCTATTCAGGAGGGTCATCCGACAAAGAGAGAGGTCGCCCATTGCTTCGGCGTTGTATGGTCATCCTCTGCAGATAACAGGTTCCTCCTTCCCTATTTATTGTTCCATTAAAATCGAGCGAACCATCCAACGATGTATCTCCGTTCCAATCGCCTAGGAGTAATCTCCGACGTTCCTCGCTGGCTCCTAATATCGAACAGGGGAGGCATTCAGTTTGGTGAAGCACCCATCTTCCTCTGCTCTTTTTTTTTTTTTACATTGCCGCTTTATTTACTCTGCCTCCCGTTTTTTACTTGTTTCCTGTCGAGAGGTCAATTTTTTACAAGCTACAGGGGAGAAATCAACTCAAGCAGCAGGGCGTATTAAATATTATTACTGATGGCTAACATTCAAATTGGAGCCACTCAAGGAGCCGAAAATTCCTTTGGGCTAAAATCCTCTCATCAACATGGCACTACATTAAGAATCACATCCCCTCATCTCAATGGCGCAAACTATCTAAGTTGGGCCAAGGCTGCACGACTATTTGTTAGTCGGAGATCTAAGGCGGGATATGTAAATGAAAAAATCAAACCTCCGGCTCCTAATGATCTAAGGTATGAAGAGTGGGAATCCAAAAACGACATGGCTATATCGTGGTTGATAAACTCAATGGAGCCATCAATAGCAAATATGTTCATGTATCAAGACACGACACAAGGCATTTAGGAGTCACTCAGAGCTATTCAGCGACCAAAAAAACCTTGCTCGAATATATCAAATTCAATGTGAGATTGCTAACCTCACAGTGGGAGACAAGGATGTCCATCTCTACATCGACCGACTTCGCAGCCTTTTCGATGAATTCCTTCAATACCGACCGGCTACATCTGATCCGGATATCTTTAAACAGAGGTTCGAGGAAGATAAAATTTTCAAAGTACTGGCTGGCCTCAATGAAGACTATGAGACCTTGCACAGCCAGATCTTGAACTCATCTCCCCTTCCTAATTTCAACATTGTTTGTTATCTAGGCGGAAAGTTATGAAGTCATCAAACAAAGTTGAGGGAGCAGAAGAAAATTCCAAAAGAATGGTGTATATTTCTCGTACTTATGAAGGACAAAAAAGCAAACCAAACAAAATGAGAATTCGTAGCAAATTGAAGTGCACTCACTGTAAGAAAAACTGGCCAAACTCGTGAATGGTGTTGGGAGATCATAGGAAGACCCAAGAAGGAGAAACCGACTACATCTTCAAAGGATATCAACTTGGCAAACTTTGTTACAAAGGAACCTAGAAAATTTTTTCCAGAAATTCTCCAAGACCAATCTTGTCTCGTCTCAACCAGTCGAAGAAAGCTCTGAAGATAACTCCTTAGCCTTTCTTTCTATGAGAAAAAATAATACTTGGATTATTGACTCCGGAGCAACCGATCACATGACTAGTGAATCATATACACTTAGTGAACTTATCAAAGAATATAAACAGTTTGTCTTCACTGCCGTTGGTTCTTCTATAAATGTCGAGGGTGCTGGTACAATGACGTTCTTTGGAAATAAGAAATCTAAAATTCTTCTAATTCCTAGACTTGCAACAAATTTGATTTCAGTTAGTAAGATTACTCAAGCTTACAATTGCTTGGCAATTTTTTCTTTTAAGGATGTGACGTTTGAGGAACTGAGCTCGAAGAAAATGTTTGGTAAAGGACATCTCCAAGGATGATTGTATGTTCTAGATAATGATTGTGTTAGTCTTTTCATCATCAGCCGATGAAACTCTAAGTATTGGATATGGCACGCTAGATTTGGGCACATTTTAGACCGAAGTACCAAACAACTTATTCCTCACCCTACTACAGAAGATTGGGCGTGCGACGCTTGTGAGTTCTCCAAGTTCACAAGACTTCCGTTTCAATCGTCAATGGTTTTTTATCTTATACACTCTGATATATGGGGACCGACTCCTAAAATATCTCATACCAGATATAGATATTATGTCTCTTTTATCGATGACATGACTCGTGTAACCTGGATTTCTTTTCTCAAGAAGAAAAGTGAAGTGCTAAAAATATTTAAAGAATTGTGGCTTGGTTATTAAAAAACCATTGCCGTTATTCACAGGAAGCTCCTTGCTTTATTTGGTTGTGCTTTGTAATCTTGTCTGTTCATTTAAATTAGCACCAGGAAAGAAATTTTGCTCCTGCTTTCTGCATACAAATCATGTTTCAGTTGGATCTTATTTTGATTGGTTGACACCAGTGAGATGCTTTGAATGGCAAGCCTTGTTGTGGGAGAACCTTTCAGTTGTTTATATTGCGGTGGTAGCAGAGAAGGATGTCTTCCTCGCGATGGTAGCAAAGAAGGTCATCTCGCTCATGGTGGTAGCAAAAAAAGTTTGAGAGAATCGGCAGACAATAGGGCTGGGGATCTGGCCCAAATGCATGCCCGTTTTGCCATCGGGCCAGCCAAGGACCTGGCCCGTTTCTAGCCAGGCCGGGTCAGGCTTTTGTGTTATCGGGCTTCAGGATTTAGTGTATGCATGAGGTCAAGACCGATTGGGTCGGGCTTTTTCGGGAATAAACTATTTTTGTGTTTTTAAGCAAACCTTTTCAGCTATTGTTTCCTTGCAAAAAAAAAAAAGTTGTACTGTGAAACTGAAATGCATGAAATTGAGATTTTGTGAACGTCAAAAATATCTCATTAGTAGGGGAATACCCCATGAAGGCAAAAACCAAAAGTTCCTGAACATTAACACAAAGGATGAACATAACCACCACAACAAGTACTCTAGCAGAAGGTAATCACTTTCAGCTGAACTGATACAAAAGTACATGTGCAAAAACTTGAAAAAGGTGCAGTAATTTCATCCACCACCCTGAAAATGTATACATCCATTGCAGAGTCCCCATGAGTTAATAAAAAACACACACATCTCCTTCCTCCAAATTGTTAGCAAGCAAAAAAGGGCCCCCAACCACGTATAAATTTGGCACGGCCATCTGCATGGTAACGTCTGACTTGCCATGACATAACATTTGAGTTTCAAAGAGTTACTTTGTTGTTCAAGCGACATTTGAGCAAAAATCTCCTTGGCATGATGTAGGAATGAAATCAAAATAAAGCTCAGTACATAGGGTCAACCATGAAAAGGAAACAAGAAGTTAATTCTGTGGGCAACTGATGTACATATTAAACAAAAAAGATCAAGTTCCTTGACGAAAATATGCAATTGCATATGCATAAACTAATCATAATTGTTAGACCTCGACCCTTCTGCGACATAATCAGCTTCAATGCTGGCCAAGCCTACTTCAAGATCCAGGAGATCGCCGGATGATCAAAGGAATTGAGACTTAAAATTTAATTACAATGATGGTTTCCCGGTCGGACAGTTACCTCAGCGCAATCAAATAGGAAAAGAATTGACAAGTAGGGTTTTCCCAATCCCGGGTTATCCTGCCACAATGCACTAAAGTGGCTTTGAGGCTAGTACAAATCGTAGTGATACATAAAATTTCACTCCTCACTCAGCAAATCATCACAATCCATCCTATCATTCAATCCTTAATCGTAAGAAACCATGCCCAATGCCCGTAGGTGGTCTTGTAACCCGAAGTTATGTCCTCTACCAGTTGGGCTTTGGAGGGGATCCCGTCAGTCACTTGCCAAATGGCTGGTTAGTAAGTAAAGGTACACCCTTAACCTCGAGTCTATAGGGTGGGGGAGTCCACACCTCCCGAGGCCTTACTCAGTAGTAGGCTGCGTTCCTTCGGTATTCAGCATCTCACGATCATGGGCTCCTTAAACTAGAGCAAAACACAAGTAATCAAGCTCTAATCCAAATTGAAAGCAAGGGAGAGAAGTGGATCTAATCACCTGGTTTCCATTTAACCCCAAGTTGAATCAAGTTGATGTTGGTGGATGCAGTCGCTGATTTTGCACGGCGGAGGTGGATGCTTCTCTCCTAGGCAGCAATTCCATGCACAGCCATGGTTGGTGCCTCCCTCTCCTTTGTTGGAATGAAGGTATACTGGTGAAAAACGAGCAAGTATCAATTCTTAGATGCTAATAAGAACTCAACTTCTAAATAGGGGAAGCCATCAACCTGGTGACTGTATGAACCCCTATCTTCGTAATGAATGGGGGATACTGTCATCGGATACGCCAATATCATTGCGGCTTCCTGCAAGGTTATGCTCCTCTCCTCCTATTTTTCCAAACTCCTGAACCAACCACAGATGGATATTGTCCGAATGAAACAAGCAAGGCATATGCGGTAGTTAGAGTCCAAACAACAAGAAAAATAGGATATAACAAGGTAGTGCACTTCACCGGATCAGATGTAAACCCAAGGAAGCGACCTCCGGGGAGGCAAGCATGAGAAGCGCTCATGCACGCATGTCTTCCATTGTTCGGTGAACGGAACTCCTTTCCCCGCAAGGTATGCTGATTGGAATCCGGCGGGTAACAGCCTATCTTCAGTGTTCCTCCAAGGGTTGACGAGATCACTTAAGATGGAAGCTAGGCTCCGAGTTAGCCTCCTTCCTCGGGCTCGACTCAATCCTCTTGCCGAGATTGACTAACTGAATCTTCCCCGGATTGATTGACCCAGCCTCCTTCCGATTAGGGTGAATGTGGCTGGCGGTTGCCTTGTTTGGAGCTGATCAGTTGTCAAGGGAAACCTTCCAAAATGTGCACGTCTTCCACTTGCCAAAATTGTCGCCCGGTATGCCCAGTATGAGGAAGGTGCTTCCACGTTTTTAGTAGGGACCCCACCAAGGCAATGTGGCAATCTCTCCTCCTTAGCTGAATTCATCTAGGCTCAATCAATCTATAAGTGATAGAGCACCTTCCAATTCTTTAGGAGCGGTTTTGAGTAAGTGAGTCCTTTCTTTTTGAGACGGCGGACACTTGGCGTACACTTCGTGCTGGGTTTAGAAACTGTCCCAAATTGTCACCCAAGCTGGACAACACCTTCATTTTGAGCGTACCATGTGTCTTTACACAATCCCTGATGTGATCTCCCTTTTCAAAATTGTCAAAGAAGCTTTTTGAAGGTGCTCGACTTGGCGCCAACTCGCCAAACCCTAAATGGCTACAGTTTTCATTCCTTGTACCAAAATACCCTCACATATATTCAAAGAACTTAGGCAATTTTCATCAACAGCAGGGGTAAATATGGAAAATTTCACCCATTCCTGAAATGGGCCAGATCTGGCCGGAGTTGTGGCCGGCAGTGTCAAAAGGCCGCTTGTTCCTGGTGAGATCACCGGCGGCAACCAGTCTACTTCCAGCCTTGATTCCTCCGCCAAATGATGTCTGATCTCGCCCAAATTTGGATATGTTGGAGGAGAGATCTAGACGAATCCAATAGTACTGGGCACTCATTCAAACTCTTGGTGAATCATTGGAAAAAGATATCTGATCAGTCGAGTCTACCGTGAGTTGTTGTAGGGAATTGCAGGCCGTGATTCCTGATCGAGATCTTCTTCTTCTTCCTCCTCTGTCCTTGCTCCACGCCTTAAGATGTCATAGAGCAATCCATGAGCATGGAATCAGTCATCAAACCGTGGAAAAATCATGGATCTCATCTAAATCAGGTCTTTGACAACCGAATGCATCGATCCTTCCTAGACCACCCGAACGGCTAGATCTTCAATCTAGTTTGATGCCGATCGATCCAACCTAATTTAGACAAGATCTCTTCTAGATGCTTATGTTGTTCTAACGTTGAACTCATAGATTGGTAGAGAACTGAGTATCTACAGCCAAGTATTGGAAAAGGGATACTTAGCTATATGTAAACACTCATAGGTGGTCGATTGTGGAGTTGATCGACGCTGCCCGAGCTTGGCACCACCGTCTTCTCCATGCTCCCTATGAACTGCCGCCTCTAAACCTATTCGTGCTCAAGAGGAATGCACAAAAGTTCACCCAAATGCCTCGATTAGGGATAACACTACTGAATCTCTCCATCAATTGCTACCGGCCGCCATCCATCTAGAGAAATCCGGCCATAATCTCATGGCTATGAGTATTGTAGTGTAGTGCTTCTAAGAAAGCCAAGCCCTAGTGACCAAATTCTTCTCGTAAGAAAGAGAAATCTTAAATTTTGATTAAGCAAGAATGAGAACAATGTTTTGATTTTAGCTTTTAACCGGTACATCAATTGTCTAGAGATGAGACGCAATAAAAACTGTCTAACGCAAAACAGCACTAGAAAGATCAAGAACAAAAGCAAACATGAACAAAGTATGACTTTGGGCCTAGGCTCTCATGTGCCCAAGTTGGCCTGAGCTCCTCGATCTGGATCTAAAAAGTGGGCTCACGCCCAACTCGCTTGGGTTGCCCCAAGCTGCTAGAGTCAACTCCTCAATATGTCGAGCCCACCGTCTTCATCATCTAGGCACTGGCTGCCTAGGCCTTTCTCCTGTCTTGTGCACTTAGCCTCCCTTGGGCTTTCGACGCGTCTCTCGCTCGTTGTCCAGTCCAGCCTGTTAACCTCACTAGGATCTTCAACATGTGCCGCATGTACTGCCTTCTCCCACCAAGTAGCCTCACTTGATTTTCTGCCTTGGTTGTCAGCGGAAACATGCTTGCAATTAGCCTTCCTTTACTTCTCTACGTGTCCCGCAGGCATGCCCTTGCAAGAAAGGATAACCTCACTTAAGTTTAGGCTGCCTTGGGCGAAGGTCCCGGCGTGGGATAACCGACCTCCAAGTGGGCTTGTATCAACCCCACCCTCCTCTAATCGAGCTTGTCCCCAAGCTCATGATTTAGGAAAACGGAGGCGGATATGCTCCAACTCCTCCCAAGAGGTACCCCTATCTGGCCCGTCCCACTCAATAAGTACTTCATGTCTCTGTCTACCATCGGGCCAGCCAAGGACCTGGCCCGATTCTAACCAGGCCGGGCCAGGCCTTTGTATTATCTGGCTTCATGCTTTAGTGTATGGTTGAGGCCCGGACCAACTGTTGCCAGGCCGGGCCGAGCCCGGTCTTGTCAGGTCAGGCTTTTTTGGGAATAAAGTACTTTTTGTTTTTAAGCAAACATTTTTAGCTATTGTTTCCTTGCAAAAAAAAAAAAGTTGTGCTGTGAAACTGAAATGCTTGAAATTGAGATTTTGTGAACGTCAAAAATATCTCATTAGTAGGGTAATACCCCATGAAGGCAAAAACCAAAAGTTCTTGAACATTAACACAAAGGATGAACATAACCAACACAAAAAGTACTGCCCTTAAAATAGCAACCATTCAAGAAAAAGTCACTTTTGGGGCAAGCGTACTCCAAATTGCTCCCCAAATACTATGGTCCATACCAAGTACTACAACAACTTGGGAAGGGCTCATATAGGATAGCCCTTCCCCAAGCCGCTCAGGTGCACCCAGTATTCCACGTCACCCGGCTTAAACCACACCAAGGACTGCTCCCAGGACAGATCGAGCATGTTCCCATGCAGCAGCCCACTCCCTATCGAATACTTAGACATAGGTACGCATTGTGTGATGGTAGACAGAGACATGAGTACTTATTGAGTGGGAAGGCCCAGATAGGGGTACCTCTTGGGAGGAGTTGGAGCATATCTACCTCTGGTTTCCTAAATCATGAGCTTGGGGACATAGCTCATTGAGGATGTCATCATCCATGGCTGTCCCTTCCTCATACCATGGGATGGTGGGTGGTGGAAAACTATAAAGAGCTTCATACGCTGTGACTCCCGTGCTGGAATATAGGCTGGTGTTGTAAGACCACTCAGCCCAAGAGAGATGACAAACCCATGTGTTAGGTCGCTCCCTGCAAAACACATGAGGTAGGTTACTAGAGCATGGTTCACTATCTCACTCTGCCCATCTGTTTGAGGATGATGGGTGGTGCTAAAGTGAGAGTTGCCCCTACTATTCTCATACACTCCTCCTGCTAGAAAGCTCTCAAAATGATAGAGTTCCTGTCACTCACAATCGTACGGGAAATCCCATGAAGCTTTTCAACGTGGTCCTGATATAGAGATGCCACTAGTGGACCTTGATACAGATGAAGCAGGGGCACAAAGTGGGCATACTTGGTCAATCGGTCGACCACTACCATTACGAACTCTTTTCCTTCTGACCTAGGCATGGCCTCTATAAAATCCATTGAGACGTCATGCCATGGTTGTGTGGGAATAGGCAAAGGATTGAGGTGGTCTGGGGGCTTAATGGCCTCGTATTTCTCTTTTTGGCATATTTGGCATTCACGCACATACCTCCTCACCTTTGCCTTCAAGCCCTCCCACCAGAACTGGGGCTTGATCCTACCAATAGTATTGGTCACATCCTCGTGACCCGAAGCTGCTGCCTCATAAAGTGCTTCATCAGTTCTAACCTCAATGGGGAATCCTTGGGTATCACAGCTCTAGCCTTTCGGTACAGTATCCTGCCACATACTGAATAATTGGCAATAGATCCCTCATTCTGACTCACGAATGCCTTCAACAATCTGATGTTATCCTCAGCGTCTTGATCTTGTTCAATCCTTTCCCAAAGGTTGGTACTCAATACCAACAGTGTCATGAAGTGTTCCCCAAGGCAAGATAGAGAATCAGCAGTCGTGTTTTCTAGACCTTTCTTATACTCTATGATGAAATCATATCCTAACAACATGGACAGCCAATGTTGTTGGATAGGAGTGGTAACACGCTGACTCATCATGTATTTCAGACTGTTGTGGTTGGTCCTAACAACAAACATGTGCCCAAGCAGATACAGACACCACTTCTCCACTGCAAAAACCATTGCTAGAAGCTCCTTCTCATAAGTAGATAAGGGTCTTGCTTGACTGGTTAGGGCCTTCGACATATAAGCAATGGGATGCCTTTCTTGGCTCAGAATTGCCCCAACCCCAACATCACTGGCATCTGTTTCAATGGTAAACTCACGCTCAACACTGGCGCTGCCATAAGTGCCTCCTTAAGTCGAGTGATATACTTAACGGGTATGTCATTGCAAAATGTGGGTCTATTCTCCACTTCTTGAAGGTTTGAGTAGTTTTCACAATGTGGGCTTTGGGTTTTGAATATCTGAATTTAAAGGCCTTCTTCAAAGCATATAGGCGTCGATTCTTTTCTTCAAGCTTACGGGCCATGGCAAAGCAAATGCACGACTTTGCTGGTGGTTGAGCCAACATTTCTATCCTTATTTCTTCTTTAAGACCACCTATGAACGTGCCGATTAGGGCTTCCTCTGGCCAATTTCTCACCATGCATTCTAAATTTTTGAACCGACTTTGGTACTGTTGTACCATTGACGTCTGTCTGAAATCTTTCAGCTCGACCTAATGGTTCACAAAGGAAATTTCACCGAATCTCAAAAGGAGTTTGTTCTTAAATTCAATTCACGGAAGTCTTCCACGCACATGCTCTAACCAGCGATACCATTGCATCGCTTCATCTTCGAAGTACATGACCGCGAGAATAACTTATTGTACTTTGGGGATATTTTGACATAGGAAATACTGTTCAGCGTTGAATATCCAATCCTGAGATTTACTGCCATTGAACTTAGGGAAGTGAATATTTGAGTTAATCTTAAGTTCATCCTAGTGTCACCCCCTTCTTCCATCTTTATTATGGCCCATTTGTTTATGACCCCCTCTAGGTGCGTACATCCTATCCATCTTTCGGTCCAAATCTTCATCAAAGTCTCCCAAGGTCATAGAGTCTCTGTTTGATCTTTGGTCGTTTCCAACCCTTGGTTCCCCTTGGTTTTCTCTTGCCCCTATAAAGGCTCTTTAGATCTCGTTCGGGATGGGTCTCCCATCTACTCTTCTAGCTCTCTCTCCCACATGTATCATTGCTTGGGGTCCACTTTCTCCATTAGTGAGTTGAGGAGGGTCTCAGGTTTCCTGGCGTTGGATTCTGGGCTGTGGTCCATTCCCTTCTCTTGGGTTTTGGTTTTGAGTAAGAGGTGGTGGTATGGTTCCCCCTTGTTGGCTAGTTGCCTTACGTGTGTCATTGAGAAAGGCCTGACTAATGGCTCCAATAGGGGCATTTTGCCTATAATATGATGAGGTATGGGACCGAGGGGGGTCTTTCTTCTTTTCCAAAGAGTTGAATTTCTCTTCTTGCCTTAGGAGCCAACTACTCATTTGCTCCAAATTCTTGTTCATCAAGGCTAGTTGGCTGAAAATTAAGTCCATTTTAGGATCGGTTTCGGATGTAGACGGGTTCAACCACACAGGTTTCCTCCACTACCATCCTACTCTCTTCATCCATGTCATGGGTCTTCGTGTCCACATTCTTCCCCTTATGTGGGGCCATTATTTATCAAACTGGAACACGACTGAAAATCGAAGGCAAACTGCTCCAACCATGGTCGAACTATCAAAGCTGTGAACCGGTTTTATCAAGTGCTTCTCCAAAAAATCCAGCTGTAAATCAACCTTGCACGGCTCTCATACCAACTATTAGACCTCAACCTTTCTGTGGCAGATTTAGCTTCAATGCTGGCCGATCCTACTCCAAGATCCAGGAGGTCACCGGATGATCAAAGGATTAAAGCTTGATTACTTCTGATTTAGCATCCCCCAACATCAACTTGATTCAACTTGGGGTTAAACGGAGACCGGGTGAATAGATCCACTTATCTCCCTTGCTGTCCATTTCGATTAGAGCTTGATTACTTGTGTTTTGCTCTAGTCTAAGGATTCAGACATGCTGCTCATGACCATGAGATGCTGAATACCGATGGAAGGTAGCCTACTATTACTGGTTTCCTCCTTTGGTGAGCACGTGGAGTCCCTGAGCGAGGCCTGCGGAGGTGAGGACTTAACCCCCTCCTAAGGACTTAAAGCCTCTATAGACTCAGGGTTAAGGGTGTATCTTTGCTTACAAACCAGTCATTTGGCAAGTGACCGATGGGAACCCCTCCAAACCCAACTGGTAAAGGACATGGCTCCGAGTTACAAGACCATCTACGAGCATTGGGCGTGGTTTGTCACGATTAAGGAATGAATGGCAGGATGGATTGTGATGGTTTGCTGATGAGGAGTGAAATTTATGTATCGTTGCAATTTATAGTAGCCTCACAACCACTTTAGTGCGTTGTAGTAGGATAATCCGGGATTGGGGAAACCCTACCAGTCAATCCTTGTCCTATTTGATTGCGCCCCTTGGAGGAATACTGGAGATAGGCTCTTACCTGTCGGATTCCGATCGACATACCTTGCGGGGAAAGGAGCTCCATTCATCGGACAATGGAAGACATGCGTGCGTGAAAGCTTCTCATGCTTGCCTCCCCCATTGATGTCACTTCCTTGGGGTTCACATCTGATCCGGTGAAATGCACTACCTTGTTATATCCTATTTTTCTTGTAGTTTGGACTCTAACTACCGCATACGCCTTGCTTGTTTCACTCAGACAATATCCATCTGTGGCTGGTTCAGAAGTTTAAAAAAGGTCGTGAAATAGGAGGAGAGGAGTGTACTGCGGGAAGCCGCAACCATCATCGGCATATCAGAGGGTAGTATCCCCCATTCGTTATAAAGACCGGGGTTCATACGGTCTCCAAGTTGACGGCTTCCCCTATTTAGAAGTTGAATTCTTATTATGCAACAAGATAAATTCTGAGGCATTTCAAGGCTCGACAAACCATGAAAGGGTCTAGAGATTCATGCATGAAACACACTAAGGTCATGCTGATTAGCTCAATAGGAATAAGGCAGTCAAAAACTGAATTTTGCAATGAACAAAAGATATGATCTTTATTTGATACACCATTAACAAAAAAAAGAAGAAGAAACATACAACCTTCCCAATGTAAAAATATCAGACAAAGTGCAATCCACAAGACTAATGACATATATTAGAAAACTTTTGTTCCTCAACCATCAGCAAAATTACAACATAGTTTGACAAAACACATTTGAACTTTGACTTTCATGAAGGCTTCTATATGACTTCATTTTTTCAATTATCCTGCAAAATACTTTTAATTGTTAGTCTATAAAAGTAAATAAAAATAACATGTAACAAATATTAGATAGTAAACTGAAACACTTAAAACACAAAAGGTTTACCACAATGAAATATGAGTTATGCATCAAATTATCATTCATCACCAGAAGATTCATCTCTATCTTCAAAACTAAAAAAAACACATCATCAACTACATTAGTATATCATGAAAAACAAAAGGAATCATTAAAAATTTATTTTCAAACAATGAACATCATACGTTTCCATGAATTGTCTTCATCATGAATCCAATTCTGTGTACAAACTACTGCTTCAACAGTTTCAAGACTGGTTGAACATCGATAACCATTAATGATTCTTTCAGCTGTATTGAATGCAGACTCGGATGCAACCGTGGATATAGGGATTGTCAATATATCTCGAGCCATTTTGGGTAAAACTCTATATTTATTTTCATTTGCCTTCTACAAAGATAATATATAGAAGTCTTCATTAGGTCGAGGTCATTCTATTGGATCAATTAAATATGCTTTCAGATCTGTGCGAGGTACTTGAAAAGATGCAGAACTCATGTAATATGTGAAGAAGGTATCTCTCAAAAAAACTCTCTCTTCTTCAAATTCCACAATGGCGTTGTTTGCATTTTTATTTTCTTTATCGTTTGTTCAATACACATTTTTGCACTCAGCATACAGTTCATGAAGATTTCTCTACTCTTTCATATTGTACCATTGCATCAACTTCATTTGAACTGTTAAGCATATATTTCAAATATTCCAATTTGGACCTAGGACCTAATACAATGCAATTGCAAAGATCATACTGTAGTCATTTTACCAATATTTGTCAAATTTTTCTTGCATTTTGTATGCTAATGCCCTTATATAATCATTGTCTACCACATGATGTGTACGCAAATGTTTGCATACCTTATTTATTTCTTCAAAAACCACATTAACTGTTACATTTTTAGTGGCAGAGAAGATATTTGTAACATTATAGAATAACTTCAAAAACTAGCACAAGGAAGTTGCATAAGACCATTCATCATCAAAAAGTAAATTTATATAATTGGGACCTACATAAGCAAAATGCTGAAATGCATCTTTGTAGAACAATGCATCTCTCAGCATAACATATGTAAAGTTTCATCGAGTTGGAATATCAAAGGTTAATTTCTTTGTACCATTCAAGCCCACTGTTCTTATACAATCCTTAAAGGAATGTAATTGCTTTGGTGATCCGCTTACATATTTAACACTTTCATAAGAAAGCTTGAGAACTTTTTTCGAAAGAGGCTTGAGAGGGTTAGCAACATTTTTGCTAAATACTTTTCCAGAAAGAGGCTTGAGAAAGTTAAATTTATTTTAAAACCAGAATTTCATTCAAAATTGCATAGAGATACCCTCAAGGTTGTTAAAATTGCTAAAAGAGGCTTTCAAATTTCTTTTTGAAATAAAAGAAGGAAACCTCCTTATAAAATTCGATTTCAGGACTCCTTGCTTCTAAGTTATTTCATAATATTATTAGAGTATTCCTAACTTGATATGCATTTTTATATGTTGTATATACTCTAATGGTGAATAGACTTCCTCTTTGCTATTCTTTACTTGCCATTAAAATTTGAAACTTAGACATGACTTCTAAAGTGAGAGCCTCAGAACTGGCCAAGACTGAGAAACTCAAGGGAACTACCTTTCATGCATGAAAACATAGGATCCATTTGACCTTGGCTCTTCAGAGGCCAATTCATGTCATTAACAAACCTTTTTTCAGCTTAAGTGGCGAGCCCACAAATGAGGAAAGAAATACCTATGATGCATTTGAGACAGATGACCTTATGGCAAAAACTAATATATTAGCCTTCATGGAAGATGACTTGAACAAGGTCTTTGAGGACTATGCAATAGCTAATGAGTTGTTTGATGTTATCTCTTCAAAGTATAACACCACTAGTATGATACATGTTCAGTTACTCCGTTAGCAATATAATTCATATAAAATAAAGGGGTCAGATGGAGTGGTTGATCATGTTAATAAGATGTTCGTCATGACTAAAGACCTAGCTGTAATAAGAAATGTGATATCAGATAACATGTGAATCTACACGATCCTGAATAGTCTACCCCCTTCTTGGGACATGGCAGTCATTGCCTTGAGCCTTCAATTTGATAATCTAACATTAGAAAAGCTCTCTATTCAGTTAGCTATTCAGCAAGAACAGTTGGCCAAAATAAAAAATGCAGAACTTATGATAGTCCAGGATAAACCTGCTAGTAGTCATGTGCCAATAAGACCCAAACAATTTAAAAAGGAAAACAATGGCAAATTTAAGGGCAATTTTGTAGGAGACTTCAAAGAGCTATAATGAAATGCTATAGGTGTGGGAAGCCTGGACACATCAAGAAGAACTGCAAGACAAAGTTCTTGAACTAGAAGAACAATAATGGTTAAGACAATAACAACAAGAGGAAAAATCAAGAGGACTAGCACATTGAAGTCATACGTACTGTGTTAGAGTGTCTGTTTGCATATGAGGAACTAACCATCACATAGCTAAAAAAAGGAAAGTATGGTTTGTATGGAAGACCAGAATCCATGTGTACAAAAGGTCTATACGAGACATAATTCATATTATGTTGTCATGGGAGTCGGGTCATATTGACTCAATGTTGGGGCACTGATGTCATTCTGAATGAAGCTTTATATGTTCCTTATATGAGGAGGTACCTAGTGTTTATTCTGCTCTGATTGGAAAAGGGTTTGAAGTTCGTTTTGTTTCAGAGAAACTCACGATGGAAAAACATGGGAGGGCCAGGTTTGAAGGAAAATATGTAAAGGAACAAGACATGTTTTTAAGCTTAACTAAATGAATAAAGTTTATGTCTGCATATATTGTCTGTGCATTGAGTGTGAGTATACTTCAAATGATCCATAATGTTAGATGGTGAATATACTTCAAATGAATTTCTCGAATACTGCAAAGCTTTTGGAATTAATAGGCAACAAACAATACCTAGAACACCACAAAATGGTGTAGCTGAGAGGTGCCACAGAACCCTCTTGAACATGGCAAGATCCATGTTGGTAGGCGCACAATTACCCAAAGTATTTTGAGGTGGCTGTGTTAACAACTATGTATACTATAAACCGAGTGCTCTGCAAAGTAGTCCCAACCACTCCTTATGAGAGATGAACTGGTGTGAAAGTATATCTAAGACATCTCTAGAGATGGAGATTTGTGGCCCATGTAAAAATCCTAGAACCAAAAATGGATAAACTAGATAATAGAACGTAAGATGTTTGTTTATTAGATCTCTGAAAGCATCCTAATTATATCACTCAACTATAAGACTTATTGAAAATAAGGATGTAGAATTCAAGAAGGAACTCAATAATGAGAACAATGATCCAGTGGAAGATCAAACTAATATGTTGAATGATCCGATTCACTCAAAAAGTATAAAGTTGATGGATCAGTTGAGGAATTTAAAGCAAGATTGATGGCTAAAGGTTTTTCTCAAATGGAAAGAATTGATTATTTAGAAACCTATTCACGAGTTACAAAATTTGCATCAATTTGAATAATTTTGGCAATCGCGACCTTCTATGACTTGGCTATTTGTTAGATGGATGTAAAACTTCTTTTCTAAGTGGTGAGTTAAAATACACTATATGTATGACACAACCATATGGATATGTCATCAAATAAATTAAAGACAAAGTATACAAGTAGAAAAAATCATTGTACAACTTGAAATAGTCTCCTATACATTGTTATTTTGTCTTTCATAAGGCAATCACTAAGCTTGGATAAGTAGCAAATCAGCTATACCACTTGGTATATGTCTGGAAAAGTGGGACTCACTTTTGCATCTTGTCATTATATGTTGATCACATTTTACTGACTAAAAATAATAACAAAATGATACTCAAAACAAAGACTTGGCTAAACTAAAACTTCAAAATGATGGACATGGGTGAAGCATCTTATATCATAGAAATAAAGATCACTTGGGATAGGAACTCCAGGATTCTGAGTTTAAACCAAGAATGATATATTGATTTTATCTTAAAGAAGTTTCAAATGCAAGATTGCAAACCTATTGGGACTCTCATAGCCAAAGGAGCAAACCTAAGCAGAATCGATTGTCCTAGTGATGAACAACAAAAACTAAATTTTCCATATGCTCAGGCTGTTGGCAGTTTAATATATCTAATGCTATGCACAAGAGCTGACATTCGTTTTCCTATTGGTCTTGTAAGCCACTACCAAAGTAATCTTGGTTGGTCTCACTAGCAAGCAGTAAAAATAATTTTTTGGTATATTAAAGGAATAAAATGATTGAAATTGTCATACCAAGCTGATTATAGGTGTATAGCAGGTATACATCTTATTATGTGTTTCTCCTTGGAGATGGAGCGATAGCCTTGTCCTATAAGAAACAGGGATGTGTTGCTCAGCATACTCAAGAAGCAGAGTATATAGCCTATAAAATTGTAACTACTATTGTTGTTTGGATAAATCAGTTATTGAAAGACTTCAAATTAGATCTTGATTATGAACCAGTTCAACTATACTGTGATAATGAGGCAGTGACATCTCTCATAAAAAATGAACCTATTAGTTCAAAACGTAAACATATAATGATGAAATATCATTATGTTAATGAAACAATTGACAAAAATGAAACCTTAGTTAATCACATACTTACCAATGATATGGCAGCTGACTCATTAACTGAGGGAATTTTTGAAGATCTGTTTACTAAGCATGTATCCCATATGGAGCTAAGATATCTTAAAAAAAAACCGTTGAAAGGAAAATCTCGCTACAAGCATTGAACAAAAATTTCTTTTGGTTTTGGAGTGGCCAGAGAGTTTTTGTTTTGAAATAAGAGAGAAATGGACTTGCCCGTCGGTATGAGGATTGACCGTCCCCAGTTCCTTCACCAAGGATAATCAAACCAAGGGCTATGTTTATCCTTGATGCATTTCATTTCGGCTTAGACATCTTTTTCATTCTGTATGAGGTGTAGTGTTTGAGAAAATATTGAAAGTTTGATGTTTCAAACTTTTGAAAAAGTTCATAAATAATTACTTGAGGATGTAAAACATTTTGGGGAAAACTTAAATTGGAAAATATGAAAAACATTTTGATGTCACTTTAGTGCTCTCTTAAGACTTTAAGTAGGTTTGAGATTTTGTTCTAATTTGGTTACTACCTAGTTAGAGCTCTATCTCATCTTACTTAAGTTCTTTAGAGAGGTGCTTGTGATCATAAGTGATATCAAGTGAGTGAGAATGCATTAATTTATCAATCCTATATGATTAGAAAAGAATAATTCATTCCTACCATAACATTCATCTAAAAACACTTATACCATAACATATATCTAAGATTTTTATTTTATAATTGTCATAAACATTTTTCCAAAAAAAAAAAGTTTTTTAAAATAGAATGGGGTTGTAGACCATCAAGCATGAATCCAATATTGAGTCATTGCTTGAGTTTTGGTCATGGTGATGTCAGTAAATAAAAAGATTTTCGAGAAAAAATATGTTCAAAAGAATGAAAAGATAAAATACTCCTAAACAAAGAAAAAAAAAGAGAGACAGAAAAAAATGTACATATAAGTGTACATACCATCACATATGTACATATATGAAAGTTTGTAAAAATGATATTGATTTGAATAGAAAGGGAGATTTTTAGTGGAAAAGAAATAGAAAAATTTATATGCATACACATATATATCGACATACAAATATATGTATATATATAACAAATTTGTAGGAGAAGACATTTAACTTGAAGAAAAAAACTAAAACATTCAAGAGAAAGAAAATAGAACACATGTATATACGCATTCATGAGTATATGAAAATTGATAAAATAGAATGTAGAAACATAGAGAGAGAATCATCATATGCACATATATGTATATAACATGTATATGCATATGTGTCTTCATCATATTAGAAATCAAGAAATAGCTTAAAATAACCCACCTTAAGTTTGATGTAAGCCGGAAGGAAGCTTAAACTTATGCAAGAGCGTAAGCTAAATCTTTAAAGCCACATTAGAAAGGGTTGTTTCAAAAAGGTTATGGAAAACATGATTTTAAATATTTTTATATATGAACATAAAACATAATTATTTTGTTTGTTAAAAGGGAATATGTTTCTTCCACAGTAGGATATGAAAGAAAATTAGACCACATGATAAGATGCTCATTAGGGTTTCTGATCGGATAATTAGAAAGGAAACTAACTTAAAATGATATGAAGATGCATTTTAACATATATTTTCATGAGGGTTTTTCCCAGGTTGGACAAGCCCCAAACTCAAAAATTAACATAAGAATAAAGAGAAAATCTCAAACCGCACTCTCATTTCTCGCTGTGCATTCACATATGAATAGAAAAAATTAAGCAACTATGCATGAACAATATTTTCAAAACAAAACAACATTCAAGTAATAGAAAGAGAGCATGTTCAATCATAAAATGCAATATCACCTCACCTTCTCATGCTCCTGGCACACTCAAGAATAGTTTCTTGACTCCAAAAATGAGATTTTAGAGTTATCTTGTATGGCCATGGGGAGATGAAGGAGTGCAAAAATAAAGGAACCAAAACATGACAACATTCAAGAAAAGAGATAGCATGATTCAATCATAAAATCAAATATTACTTCACCTTCTTACCAGTGCACTCAAGAATAGCTTCTTGACTCTAAAATAAATATTCTAGAGTTATTTTATATGGCCATGAGAGATGAAAAAAGGATGAAACAAAGTAAATAATGGAGTGGGATGTTGATTATGTATTTCTATAAGAATGATTTTAGGAAAAAATGATCACCTTTGCTTTGTGTGATCTTAGATTTACCTTGAATGAAGCTCCAAGATATTCAAGAAGAGGCCTCCAAGAAATCTTTTGTGCTCCCCTGAAAAGTTGTAGCTTGATGAGGCTTGCTTTCAAAATTGAAGAAGAAGAAGAAGAAGAAGAAGAGGGAAATAGAGGAAGAAAGCATAAGGAGAACTCTAAGTCTTCAAATGCACTAGAGTTTTTCCAAGGGCTAGCTCATGTCCAAGAGGGAGGATAATGGGGGCATTTATAGAGAGTTTTGGAGCTAAAACTCAAAATTTGAATTTTCATGAATTTCATATTTTCATACCAATTTCAAATAATTTTGAATTATTTTCAATTTTTTAAAAAAGAAATAGGTTTTGACTGAGTATGATTGGCCATAGACCTGCAAAACCCTTTTTGAGGTGTAGGCAGGGCTAATGCCCACTTAAAATGTTTAAAAATAACCTCTAACGGTTAATTTTTTAAGAAAAATGGGGTCTGCATCTCAGCAACCCATGCCAGCGTGAAAACACGCTGGAGGGCGTGCGTCCGCGCATGGTACATGCGATCGCGCGTTGTGGCGACGCGTGCACTCAGGGTCGTGCATTGCGACGGCACGCGTGCGCAAGGTCGCATGATCACACGTGCAGGACGCACGCGCATGGTCATGTGATCGTGTGATCGCACGCGCTATCGTGCGACTGATCGCGGGTCATGCGATTGTGCGTGTTGTCACGCGACTACGTGTCACGGTACACACAAAAAAACCTCTCTTTTTTTAAATGATATAAATAGGGGCTGTTTGTAAAATAATAAAACTATTATTTTGTTATTATCATTATATATATATATATATATATATATATATATATATATATATATATATATATATATATATATATATATATACATTCTTACTTAAAGAAAATGGTTTTTTTGTTATAAATGGGGTGGTCGACTTCATTTCAAACAATGTTCTATGCTGCTAGATGGCTATTCTGGAATTTTTTGCAAAAATTTAATTCTTAATTTTAGAATTTTTATCATTTATTCGTTCGCATCTTTTATATATATTTTTTTATTTTTTTTACATTTATTAAATTTTTAAAGAAAGAAGGATAGACACCAGAGGTTGATCTCCATGCTCATCACATGGGAAGCCGGGTTTCCAGTTTCATGGTATAATTTGAGAATTTTAGTGTCACTTTATAAGGAATTTTTTCAATATACCACTTTTACACTTACAAAGAAGGTCTTCAGTTTAATCAAAACGGCATTTTAATCATCTTTAACACATAATATGCTATGAAACATAACACATATCCTGCTCCTTGATTAATTAGGGCAGTTTGCCAACATTAAAACATTTAATAAAGTTTTTAGAAACTTAATTCCAGGTATTAATGGAATGGAAATAAAATCCAAATTCTCAAAACCCCTTTCTGTTCGGTGGGCTTTGATTTATATTCCTGAAATCCAATTTCTCCGCCAATGAGGATTCAGGTAGCCGGAATCTTTCACCGTCTCCTTTCTCTCCAAGTGATGACAGTCAGTTGCCGCAAACATCTGATAACCAACCCAGCTGCGGTGAGGCTAAAACTGTAAGGACAAAGAGAAGGCGGATGTCGTGAGGCTGCTGTGAGATGAAGTGATGGTATGTGCTCTCTCTAATCCCTAACAGGCTTTTTTCTTTGTCTGGGGATGTGATATTTTCGAAAAGTTTTTTTCTGAAAATCTCTTCAACGGTCTTTTTTTCATGTCGTGTTAAAATCTGGCAAGGTGTTTTCACACCATGGGCTTTGGTAGTCCATGGGTGCAAAGAATCATGGCCCATGTCACCTCATTGACCTCTGCTCTAGTCACAAATGGCAGAGAGGGACAATACTTTGAAGGCAGCCGAGGGCAGTGACATGGGTACATGTGTATATATATGCACGTATATGAGAATTTGTAAAAAAATATGTTAAATCATAAAAAGAGAATGACAGAAAGAGATAGTCATGTACACGTATACGTATATAACATGTATATACGCATATGTCTTCATTAGAGTTGAAATCAAGAGATCACTTAAAATATATTTAAAGAGAGTTCTTGCTTTTGAAAATATTTTGTAAAACATGTTTCCAAATATTTTCATACATGAATATAAAAACATAATTATTTCATTTTGTTATAAGAAAATATATTTCTCTCACCATTGGGTATGGAAGAAAATCAAGCGATGCAATAAAACACTCATTGGGGTCCCTAATCGAGTGATTAAAGAAGAAACTATACGTGAAATGACATAAAGATGCATTTTAACATGTACATATTCATAAAGAGGTTTCTCGGGTTGGACAAACTCAAAAATCAACATAACAATGAAAAATCTCAATCCAAAAACTCATTCTCGTCGTGTACTTGCTCATCAATTAAGGAAAATTAATCTACCATGCATGAACATCATCTCAAACATAAATGATGAATAAAGCGACATAACAAGTATATTTTTTTGAAAATAAATAAAGAAATAAAAATTATTTCACCTTGCTCATACTCCCAATGCATTCAAGAGTAGCTATCGGCTTCGAAGAGGAAATCTTTAGAGCTTTCTCGCACGACCATGAGAAGGTGACAATAGGAAATGAAAATAAAATGAAAACAAGAGGACGACTATATACCTTGAATATGGAACATATTAGCAACGAGTCTCTTCCTCTAAATGATCCAATGGTTGCCTCGGATGAAGCTTCAAGATGACAAAGGTGTCTCCCCAAGAGATCTTTTCATGCTCTCTTGAAGAGTTTGAAGTTAGAGAAGCTTGCTCCCAAGGTTGGAGAAGAAGAGGAAGAGTAGAAGAAAGTAATGGAAATAGAGAGCTAGAGAAAACTCTAGCTCATGCCCCGGAAAAAAGATTGTAGGGGTATTTATAAAGGGTTTTGGCGCCATAACTCAAAATTTGATTTTTTTTAATTTAACAATATTTTCATGCGAATTTTAAGTATTTAGAATGATTTGTAATTTTTTTAAATAGTTTTTTGACCAAGTGGTATTGACCATTAGCCCTGCAAAATAACTCTTTGGGTGTGGGTAAGGCTGATGCCCACTCTACAAAGCCAAAACCGATCTCCAAAGGACAGTGTTTAGCCAAGAATAGGGCATGCACAGCATGCAGCCCTGCTCGATGCGTGTGCACGTAGTCGCGATTGGCGGCACGCGACTGCGTCTGGCACATCAGCGCTTGGCACGTGCAACGCGCACAGCTCGCTTAAGCGCATGCTGGCATGGCCCTGCCACACCAGGCTTAAAGTGAGGGGCCAAATCCCCCCTTATTGTCTCTTTTAGACTAATAAGGGGTGGATTTTGGCTCCCTAGCCTCGGGTTTGTTCAAAAAATAAAATGAAAACATGAAATTCATTTTTTTGAAAAATGAGGAGCATTTATTATGCAGACTTGGATGTAAAAGTAGAGAAAAAAATATTAAATTGGAAAGATGATCTTTTATCCACTGTTGGTAGAATTTATCTTGTGAAACTTGTAGTCACTGGTCAACCAACTTATCAATTATTGGCTGATAGCATTTTTATGGATAATTCATGTTGAGGTGTTGTTTAACATGGTTTAAATTAATGGGTTGTTGACAATGTGATCGATCAATATGTCCTTCGCATTAAGGTTTAATGTTTGGCAGGTAGTTCTCGATTCACATGATCCATAATTGTTTACTACCTTTCGAACATCGACTGGAATTGCTAAACAAAGGAAGTTATGACCATAAAAAATAGGAACAGATTAAGTTTGTTCTTTTGTGAAATGACTAGTTATGAATATGGCAAAAATAGATTTTTCAAGGAAAAACAGGTCGGACCCTTTCATAGCTGACTTAGGGCTAGCTATTTTCTTCTTTTTACCCTTTTTATAATGAATTAGTCTACTTTCCTTTATTGTTCATCAAAGACAATCACATAAACAAACACGAGACCGAAAGTTAATGGCACCTATTCATATTCTGAGCCATTTCTTTATTTATATTTCAATAAAGATAACAAGTGTGTTTCAAAAGTTCATTCGCCCAAGCTCAACTAAAATGCCATGATATAACTTGGATAAAACCTTCGACTTTGCATCGATCCTATTCACTCTTGCCTTCGACTTCAAATGGAAATGCTGGTTGGGACTCCCTTCCCTATAACACCTGGTTGAGAGAAGGGCTTAAGGAGCTCATAAGGCAAGATACCTGCCCCCGATCTGTTCCTCAGCTCCCTGTTTGTGTTCCTCTCATCTAAAATGCCTTCGATCTGCATCAGCTTCCCGTTGAACCTCTGAAACGCCGCCATGATCACCGGATCAGACTGCCACACCGGCTCAGCCTGCTGCCCCAAGTACTCCTCGTCGATCGAGTGCGTCGACAGCACGTCGAGTATCGCCATCACCAGTGTCGCCTGCGTTTGCGTTGGGAAGCAGCCGAGGAGCGCGGCCTCCGGTTTCTTGAGGAACAGATCGAAGTGCATCGCCGAGTCCTCCTCTGTCGGAATGTTGGTCCGGGCGATTGTCGGCCGGTTAGGGAAGTATCCACCATACGGGTACTGGCCGAAGTTGACGGCGGCGTGGTGGCCAGAGACCACCCAGATGATGGTGGTCAGCACCTGCACCAGGCTCTCCCTCCAGTCCAAAGCCGGCCACCACGGATCGTCCTTCTTGTCCGCGTGGCCCTTGTTCCGAACCTCCGACCACCATGCCTGGAGCTCGGCGACTGAAACAACGCTCTGAGAATCTTCATAAAAGTGGTTGACATAGTCGGTGACCCACTCTTTGGTAATAGACCAGATGAGAAGGCCGTCGTTGGCAAATGGGTAGTCGTCGATCACGAGCCTCTGGCCGTTGGGTCCTCCACAGTCATGCCTCTGCAAGATTAATGGCATGATCTCCACGAAAGACCAGGCAAAATTTCTTGCAACTCTTTAAGAGTCACAGTCTTCAGATCTATGTATAAATCTAAAGCAGCAAGGATTTTCAATTCGTTATAAAATAAACATTTTCATCAACTTGTTCAACTTATTAAAAATGGTGAAGCTACGGGCCGACCTTTGAATGAGATCTGTAGGAAGCGCCTGGTAGTCGAATCGCCACAGCTTGTCATAGGCGGCAGAGCTGATTTCGATAGAGTACTTCAGGGGAGAGAAGCACTTCTCGATGATCCCGTTGGCATTGATCAGATCCTGCCTCGCGAGTGCGTTGATCTCCATGGTGTACCGGAAGTGTGGGTGCAGCAGCCTATAGATGGGGTGCATGGCACACAACTGCCTGTTGTTATGGAAAGATGGAAGAAGATAGGAAGAGATCACGAGTTTCTCTCAATGGGATGAGTTGCCACCTCGTGCTCTAGATGATTCTCTTGATAAGAAGCCATCTCGAGAATCTCTCGATGGCTCAACCTTTATTCTTATCCCCTTTCTCTTCCCTCTCTTCCCTGTCTATATAAAGACGTGAATGTATCACAGCAAGGTGGTAACAGAGCATTTTAATGAAGTTGTTTCCTCTTTCTTCGTGGATGTAGGCTGAAATGCCGAACCACATGAAGTTGTGTGCCTCTTTATCTCTCTAATGCCCTATTCCTCTGTTTCAATCCCATTCCATGCTTATTAACATGGTATCAGAGAGCAGAGACTACCCCAAGCCGGTGGATAAAACGTGATTTCCTGGAGGTGGTGCTGCCAATCACGTCTCCCTTCTGTGCCTTTTTTTCACGTTCCTTGTTGTCTTCACCATAGCCGGAGACGAAGCTGGAAGCAAGGCTGATTCGGAAGAAGCCGATCATCTGGTAGCATTCTATCTTTTTTTCTCTATGGCAGCATCAAGAAGGCTGCAACTCAAAGAATGGGCCATCCGACCAAGGTAATAACACTCTGAAAATTACCTCACAACCTCTCACTGGCCCAAACTATTTAAGTTGGGCTAATGCGGCCAGACTGTTTCTAAGCAGTCGTTCCAAAGTCGGATATATCAATGGTGACATAAAGCCACCGGCGAAGAACAATCCAAAATATCGTGAGTGGGAGTGTGAAAATGACATGGTTATGTCATGGCTTATTAATTCCATGGATTCCTCTATTGCAAATCTTCTTCTTTACGTGGAGACAACAAAGGATATTTGGGACAACCTGAAAGAGTTATTTGGTGAGCAGAACAAACTTGCTCGTGTTTATGAAATTCAAAATGGGATCGCTCAACTTACTATGGAAGATAAAGATATTACTCTATATCTCAGTCAAATGCGCAGTCTATATGATGAATTACTTCAGTATCGTCCTGCCACTTCAGATCCAGAAGTATATAAAAAAAGATTTGATGAAGACAAGATCTTTAGGGTTCTTGCCAGCCTTGGAAGAGAATATGAGACCCTTCGCAGTCAGGTACTTAATTTCAATCCTCTACCATCATTTAATAGTGTGTGTCAAATGATACATCGTGAAGTGGCTCAAAGGAAAGCTATGAATGTTCCTTCAAAACTCAACATCAATGAAGAAAATAGTGATAAGATGGTATGTTATACAAAAGCCGACAACAAGCAAAACAACCTCAAACCAGGCGGCGAGAGTTCTAATGACCAAAGGAATCGATCTCGTTGGAAATGCACCCACTGTAAGAAAATGGGGCATACCCGGGAACGTTGTTGGGAGTTGATTGGTCGACCTAGCAAAGACAAATCTTCAAGGCCACCAGATTTTGCAACTTTGTGACTAAAGATGATCTTGAGAAATTCTTCCAGAAATTTGCAAAGACTACCAACCTCATTACGTCTCAACCTGTTGGGAACTTGAGTGAAGGTAAGAACCTTGCTTTAATGGCTATTTCTAAATGTTCTCCTTGGGTAATTGATTCTGGAGCTACTGATCATGTAACTGGTGACACAACAAGTTTTGACGAGATAGACAAAGAACAAAAACATCGTATCTTTACTACTGATGGGAGTCTGATTAGTGTTGATGGCATTGGCAAAACTAGTTTTTTTTATAAAGGAATCAAGTCTACTGTATTATATGTTCCAAAAATAAGTACCAGCTTGATATCTGTTAGCAAATTGACCAAATCTCATGATTGTTTGGTTATTTTCTCATCAAAGGAGGTGATCTTTCAGGAACAGGGCACGAAGAAAGTGACTGGTAGAGGTCGAGAACATGGTGGTCTCTATGTCATGGATTCTTGCGATGTTAGTCTTCTCACTAGCAATAATAATTTGAACGAGTCAAACTACAAGAAGTGGCATGCCCGTCTTGGACACATATCAGATAGCAATTTGCAGCGGCTTGTTTCCAACCTCGTCACTGAAAATTGGGCTTGTGATGCTTGTGAATTTGCAAAATTTACAAGGTTACCATTCCACACTTCTAGCGAAAGGTCTTCTAATTTTTTTGTTCTTGTTTATTTTGATGTTTGGGGACCGGCTCCTGAGGCCTCTTATATAGGATTCAAATACTATGTCTCGTTAATTGATGATAAATCTAGAATGACATGGATATATTTTCTTCAGAATAAAAGTGAAGTGCCTAAAGTATTTGAAGAATATTATAACATGATTTTTGCCCAGTACAACTTGAAGATTAAAAAACTTCAGTCCGACAATGGTGGGGAGTATCAATGATACTTTAAAGTCATTCCTGACAAAGAAAGGCATTGAACCTCAATACACCTGCTCAGGGACGCCTCAGCAAAATGGCGTCACTGAAAGGAAAACCCGTCAATTGCTTAATATTGCTCGTGCTCTTATGATGCATATGAATGTTCCTGCTTGTTTTTGGACTGATGCTATTGCCACTGCGTGTTACTTGTCCAACAGAATTCCAAATTCTAGTATAAACTATGATATCCCTATTCAGCTTCTTCTTGATAGAAAGTGCTCTGTTCAACATCTGAAAGTGTTTGGTTGCAAATGTTATGTTCATATTCAAGATCATCTTAGAAACAAATTTGAGAAACGGGCCGTTAAGTGTGTTTTTTTGGGATATTCAGTTTCTTCTTGATAGAAAGTGCTCTGTTCAACATCTGAAAGTGTTTGGTTGCAAATGTTATGTTCATATTCAAGATCATCTTAGAAACAAATTTGAGAAACAGGCTGTTAAGTGTGTTTTTTTGGATATTCTAGCAAAAAGAGAGGTTATAAATGCCATGATCCTATGACTAGAAGACTTTTTGTCTCCCGTGATGTTAAATTTTTTGAGCAGGAATCATTCTTTAAGACACCAAATCAGGGGGAGAAAATCAATGATAGCTCCATAAACTCTTCAAGTTTTACCACTGAACCTGTTCGACCCATCATAGATCCT
Source organism: Nymphaea thermarum (assembly GCA_011799765.1). NCBI lineage: Eukaryota > Viridiplantae > Streptophyta > Magnoliopsida > Nymphaeales > Nymphaeaceae > Nymphaea > Nymphaea thermarum. The sequence continues at coordinate 58,338 of JAANDH010000795.1, read as the reverse complement.
TTTCCCGAACAAACAATACTTACCACTCATGATAGTACATCCAACCCACCTATTGAAACTCCTCAACTTATTACTAACCCTGTCACCCTCGAAGAACCTATCACCTTACTTCAAGACATACCCCTAGAAGACCAACATGTGCGTCGATCATCCCGCCTCACAAGACCACCTACAAAGCTCAGCGATTATTATACCTACCTCTCTACAGACCGAATCCATTCTATTGATCAATACCTAACCTTTGAACATCTCTCACCAACCTATAGGAACTATGTCCTCAATACTTATCTTCATATCAAACCAAAAAACTTTGAAGAAGCTATCAAACATGTTCAGTGGACGGAAGCTATGAATGAATAACTGAATGCTCTAAAGAAAAATCAGACTTGGGATTTGGTGCCTCTTCCTGAGGGAAAGAAATTAGTTGGCTGCAAATGGATATATAAGATCAAATACAAAAGTGATGAAACTATTGAACGGTTCAAGGCACGACTCGTTGCAAAAGGTTACTCAAACTGAAGGAATTGATTACTCAGAAACATTTGCTCTAGTTGCCAAAATGAATACTGTCAGAACATTGTTGTCAATTGCATCAAATAGAAACTGGAACTTGATGCAACTTGATGTAAAAAATGCATTCCTCAATGGAGAACTTACTGAGGAAGTATATATGTGTTTGCATCTCAAAAGTATATATGTGTTTATATGGAGAACTTCTAAATTGCTTTTGCGACAAATATCATCATTGTCCATGGAAAATGGATGATATCTCAATCAAATCAATTTGACTATTAAGCTAAAGATTTGATCAAGCACAATCCAGCCGTTAGGCTCGGAGCTTTCTAAAGCTAGCTCAACCATGTCACTAGACAAGGAAATTTTATGGAGGAAGCGCAACTTGGCCGTTTGGCTAAGGGCTTTTTCGAAGCAAGCTCAACCCAAATGCTAGTTTGGAGAATTTTAACAAGTTCAAAATCCAGCCTTGAGTGAAAACAAAAACTTCACTAAAAGACACTCGAAGTGATAAGAAGACTACTTGTCACAACTAATGTTGGAGCAATAGGGTCTCATCCTCCATTTCAACAAAGGCATTCGAGGAGATGAGGGTTCTTTCCGGACATTGTCATTTGTTATCGAGCAACCCATCCAGGAAAGGGGTAAAACCTGAAATTATGGACAAAAGAGCAACCCACGCAGGCAATGGGTAAAACCTGCATGCAAGCCAAAATAACCCACGCAAGTAAGGGGTTAAACCTGCACTGCATGTCAAAGCAACCCACGCAGGTAAAGGGGTTAAACCTGCACTACAAGCCAATGCCACCCACACAGGTAAGGATATAAACTTGCGATGCAAGTCAAGGCAACCCATTTCTGGGGAGTTAAACCTGAATTTAATATTGGCAAACCCATGCAGGAAAGGGGCTAAACCTGCAATATAAGCTCAAATAACCCATTCAGGAAAGGGGTTAAGCCTCAAACATCTCTTCCAACATGTTTTGTTTGAAAAATTTGTGACGCTTATCTTTGTCACTAAGCACGACTAGTGTCGGCTTAGTAACAAAGAGGAGCATCTGTTATCACCCCAAATTTTTCAAAAAAACGGGGCTATTAAAATTTTGGGTATATTATTTTTAAAATAAATTTTAAATCCAAGTTTAGATCTGAATCTAGCATTTCAAACTCAAAATCCAATTATCAAAACCAAATTAGATTCAAAATCCAAGTTTAGATCCAAATTGGGAATCCCAAAGCTCTACCTTTTTGAATTCGAATTTCGAAATTTGGCTCCGAAGCTCTTATCTCTTTAATTCAAATCTTGAATTCGAATTTCGAAATTTGGTTCCAAAGCTCTTATCTCTTTAATTCAAATCTTGAATTCGAATTTTAAATTTTGGCTCCAAAGCTCTTCCCTCTTAAATTCAAATCTTGAGTTCGAATTTTAAATTTTGGCTCCAAAATCTCTATAAATACCCCATAATCTTCTCTCTTGAGAGGGGCCAACCATGGTGGAATCTCTTGTGCTTCTTCACTTGAAATTTCAAATTTTCATTTGCTCTCTCTTTCCATTTCTCTCTTCTTCTCCAACTTGGAGCAAGTTTCATCAAACAACAATTCTTCAAGGGAGCATGAAGATCTCTTGGAGGCTACACCGTCATCATCTTAGAGCTTCACTCAAGGAGGTATAGGATCAAACCAAACTAAGGTGTTCACTCTCTCAAAATCATTGGTATCCGAGGTATGTAAACCTCCATTTTCATTTCCTCCTTTTCTCACTTCTTCCTCTCCCAATGGTCATATGAGTTGACCCTCAATTTCTATTTTTAGAGTCAAGAGGCTATGCTCAAGTGCACCAAGAGCACGAGAAGATGAGATGATCTTTTATTTTCATTTTTGAATCATGCAATCTTTCCTTTTCATATCCTCATTTTTCTCTTACTGTCTCCCTATGGCCGTACAAGATAGCTCAAATGATCCGGAATCAAGAGCTACTCTTGAGTGCACCGGGAGTATGAGCAAGATGGAACAAAATCTATTTCATCATTTATCTCCAAAAATATATTTGTTATATTGTCTTTGTTTATCATTCATGCTTGAAATGATGCTCATGCATGATATTCTAATCTTCTATTTATTTGAGCCAATGCACGATGAGAGTGAGTGTTTGGGGTTGGGATTTCTTCTTGTGATTTTTGAGGTTGGGGCTTGTCCAACCCGGAAAAACCCTTACGAATATGTACATGTTAATATGCATTTGCATGTCATTTTGCGTTAGTTTCTTTCCTAATCAGCCCATTAGGAACCCTAACGAGTGCCTCGTTATATTGCTTGATTTTCTTCTATACCCAACGGTGGAAGAAATATATCCATTGTGGCAAAACAAATCATAACATTTCATGTTAATATATAAATCATATTTTCCAAAATATTTTCAAAAGAAACATCTCTAATATGGCCTTGGAGACTTAACTTAGGTTCTTGCATGAGCCCAAGCTCCCCTCCGGCCTACATCAAAAATTGAAGTCGGCTATTTTCAATTCATTTCTTGATTTTAATACTCATGAAGACATAAGTGTATATACATGTTGTATACATATGTGTGCACATAGATATCTTTCTTTGTCATTCTTTATTTGTGATTTAACATATCCTTTTACAAACTCTCATATACGTATATATAAATATATATATATGTGTATTCCATTTTAAATCTCTCTCTCTTTCTAAAATGTTATTCTCTGTATATGAATACATATCTCTCTTTCTTTTAAATCTTTGATTTTATAATTTTCAAGATTTCTTTCTCTATATCTCTCTTAGGATGTAGTATTTCATCTTTTACATTCTTTCAATATCTTACCATTTAAGATTTTAATTTTTCATTTGCCGACTTCCTCAAGACCACAAACCAAGTAATGACTCAATATTGGAATCATACTTGATGGTCTACAATCCCAATCCATTTTCAAAAACTTTTCCTTCATATATATGATATTTACAAAAACAAGAACCTTAGATGTATGTTATGTTAGGAATGTCATTAGATGAATGTTGTGGTAGGAATGAATGATTTCTCTATCAATCATATAGGATCAATGCATCCATTCATTTTCACTCACTTAATGTCACTTATGATCACAAGCACCTCTCCAAAAGAACTTAAGCAAGATGAGATGAAGCTCTAACTAGGTGGTAACCGAATTAGAGCAAAACTTCAAACCTACTTAAAGTCTTGAGAGAACACTAAAATGATTTCAAAATGACTTTTCAAGCTTTCCAATGATATTCACAAGGATTTCCTTCTAGTTTTCCTCAAAATGTTTTACATTCTCAAGCAATTCTTCAAGAATCTTTTCAAAAGTTTGAAACATCTAACTTTCAATGTTTTTCTACACCACATATAGAATCAAAAAGATGTTTAAGTTAAAATGAAATGCATCAATGATAAACATAGCCCTTGGGTTGATTACCCCCGGTAAAGGCACCGAGAACGGTCGATACTCGTACCGACGGGCGAGTCTCTTTCTTTCCTATTTTAAAACAAAACTTTATTTTTCTGGAGCACTCCAAAACAAATGAAAATTTTGGGATGCAAACAATATGGAAACTCCTCTTGGTGTAAGCAGTAAGAGTGGCTATGCATGCAAACCATATAAGGCTCTTTATGGTCTCAAGCAATCTCCTCGAGCATGGTTTGCTCGTCTTAGTGATGCTCTTGTTCAATATGGTTTTAAACGAAGTTCGGCGGATCACACCTTGTTTACTCGTATTCATGAATCTAAAATTACTATCCTACTGGTCTATGTTGATGACATTATATTGGCAAGTGATGATGACAATTTTATGCTTCGTGTGAAGACATTTCTTAACAAACAGTTTGAGATCAAGGATCTAGGAGTCTTGCGGTACTTCTTAGGGATTGAAGTTGCACATTTAGATAAAGGTATTTTTATATGTCAGAGAAAATATATTCTGGATCTACTTAAGGAAACAGGTAACATTGGAGCAAAAGCTGCCAACACACCTCTTGAAATGAATTGCAAATTTAAAACTAATGAGGGTGACCTTGTTGAAAATATCCAAAGCTTTCAAAAGCTTGTTGGAAAACTCATTTATCTTACTGTCACCAGACCAGATATCATGTATGCAGTCAGTCTTATAAGCCAATGCACTTGCCCAGGTCTTCACACGTCGAAGCAACTCATAGAATCCTTCGTTATCCAAAAGGAACTCCAGGGAAAGGAGTTTTAATGAAGCGGGGCCAGACATTGGATGTTGTTGGATATTGTGATGCTGATTGGGCAGGCGACCCAAATGATAGGAGATCAACTTCTGGATACTGCACCATTGTTGGGGGTAATCTCGTCACATGGAAGAGTAAAAAATAGTCTGTGCTTGCCAGGTCAAGCGCTGAAGCTGAATACAGAGCCATGGCAGCATGCACATGCGAACTAATATGGATTAAAGCCTTACTAAAGGATATGAATGTTCAAATTAGTGGACCCATGAACTTAATGTCCGACAACATGGCTGCTATCTACATTGGTGCTAATCCGGTGTTTCATGAACGAACCAAACATATAGAAGTTGATTGCCATTTCATAAGGGAGAAGATCCAAGATAACACCATTCAAACACTTCATGTCAAAAGTGACAAACAACTGGCCGACGTATTTACCAAAAGCTTGGCAAAAGAAAAACACCAAACTATAATTCCTGTGCGCCAACTTGAGGGGGAGATTGTTATGGAAAGAGGATAAACACGCTCAGTTGGAAGAAGATAGGAAGAGATCACGAGTTTCTCTCAATGGGATGAGTTGCCACCTCGTGCTCTAGATGATTCTCTTGGTAAGAAGCCATCTCGAGAATCTCTCAATGGCTCAACCTTTATCCTTATCCCCTTTCTCTTCCCTCTCTTCCCTGTCTATATAAAGACATGAATGTATCACAACAAGGTGGTAACAGAGCATTATAATGAAGTTGTTTCCTCTTTCTTCGTGGATGTAGGCTGAAATGCCGAACCACATAAAGTTGTGTGCCTTTTTATCTCTCTAATGACCTATTCCTCTGTTTCAATCCCACTCCATGCTTATTAACACCAGTTGGCTGCTATTATGTAGAGCTCAGTGCAGCAGTGAGTTTCTAAAATGAGTTTTGAGAAGCCAAATGTAGGGTTGCACAACTCGTCTAGACAGCTCAGGCTTGAGTTCAAATAATATACTCAAAAAGTAAATGAGTCCAGTTTGAATTGTGACAATTTGACTCGTTTAAACTTGACTTGGCTCGACTACACAATGAATATTGAATTATAATAAGAACATAATTAAACGAGTAGCAACTGCACGAGTTAGCCGAGTTAAATAAGTTAAAAGAAGTGAGACATGCTTAACATAAACGAGTTAAAGGAGTCAAGCAAGTGGAGTTTGAGCTCGACATTATATCGTCGACTCGAGCTTAAGTTTCTTCTATCGAGCTTGACTCGAGTTGAGTTCGAGCTCAACTCGGCTCGTGTGCAGCCCTACCCAAATACACCCATGGAAATTTTTCTAGTCACAAAAAAAAAATGTAGTACTAATTTCTGCACCCATATATACCATCATTGCCGATTAACAAAAGTGGGGAAGCAAAAAATTTCGGCTAATCAAGCACAAATCGATAAAACCATAGATAATGAGCGGATGTGCACCAATATGTAGTGGCATGCACATTTAGATGATGGATTTACAAAAGTTAGGGGTGCACACTGTCTCATGCTTATATATGGTTCTGACGTTGTGCATTGATATTGTCGATCATGATCAAATGCTTTTTGGATTGTCTCATTCCTTGTAGTTATGCACAATATTGTTTTTTAAATGTCTTACATATTAAGGATTTACTTGTTACAAATAAAGTCTAAACTCTAGCCTCGTTTCTTCCTTGGGTCCCGTGTTTCACTCCAAATATTGCCATAAATAGGAAATAATGCAGGGGAAATGAATGCATCCGGTAGAACAATCAGGTTTGATGCAGGAGAAACGAATGCGTGCGTTATTGGTGGAGACGAGGTGTGGGCAAATGAATAGTACTATACACCTTTATATAAAGGGATTTGCATAAGTTATGGGTGCATAATGTCCCATGCATTATACGGTTATGCGATTATATATGGTATTGCCACACACGCATTATTGGTGGACAGGAGGGAGAAGCAAGAACTTTTGTTAAGAGGTTTGAAATATAGTTTCAAAATTTTAACAAATTGAAATACAATTTTTTGAAATTTTTATAAAGGTTAAATAAAAATTTAGAAAACTTACATTTAAATTTAAAAAAAAAAAAAACTGCTGTGCCATGGCCCGTACTAGCCTACTCTTGGTTCCGCCCGAGACACGTGGTCCTTCAATGGTATAATAGTCAGAACCAGTGTTATTAAATCAGCCTGAATAGCGAAAATTTAGTGCCAGATATTTTTTTAGATCTGCGGACCAAATGAAGAACCAATGGCAAAGCCAGAAATTTCGGCTAATGAAGTACAAATCTGTATAACCATATGTAATAAAGGGATGTTCACCAACATGTAGTACATGTTGTACTGGACACATTTACATAAAAGATCTGCAAAAGGTACGGGACTGACCGTACACAAAATGATATGTCATTAGTACTGACCATCACACAAATTAATGTCATTTTTCAGATCAGGTCCATGGACCAAATGACAACCAGTGGCGAAGCAGGAAATTTTTACTATTGAGGAACAAATCTGTAAAAATGAGGGAATGTTAGCCAATGAAAAGATAACAAGTTAAGGGTGCATAAGGAGGAAGCCAGAAAATTTAGAAAAAATTTTAGTCTACCGATGTTCATGGGGCAACAATCTGGGTCTTATGGAGCTGCCCCATTTATTTGGCTCCAAATCCACCGAGTCTCAATGGTATAATAGTTAGAAAAAATGTTATTAAAATCGGTCTCAGTAACGAAAATTTCCTGCCACGTGTCTGGTAAATGGTCAGTTTTAGTTTCGATTTTGATGTGACATTAATTCAAAAGAGAATTTATATATAAGTTAAAGTACAGTGAAAACATCACCCAAGAACCTGACATAGGTGAAAGGTAGGGAGAATCCTCTCTCAACAGGATGGTTGGATGAGTCGTCTTGATCACTCGAAAAGTTGCATGCGCCATGGGGCAACTCTGCCAAAATTGACTTGTATGTTTTAGCCTTTGGGATACCCCGAGAGATGATAGTTACTGGATTCAGGTGTTAAAAAGTAGTTTTTAATCTGGTTATTGGTCAAAATGAATCTTCCAAGAAAAATTCTGATTGTTTAATTTTTATTTAGTTTTAAGTACTTTTTTAATAGAAATAGGCATACCAATTAATAGGATTTGGATATCCGGATAAAATGGGGTAAAGAAAAAAAATTAACTTCCCGTAAAAAAATCTTATCAGATTTGAATTTTATGAAATTCTAACCAATAAATTCTAGGTTGAAATTTAGTTTTAAATAAATGTCCAGTTAGATTAGGATTTGGATTCATATTTGAATTCAGATTTCGTTTAAAATAGCTTTTCGAAAATCAAATTTTAACATATCATGCTGTGGAAATAAAACTCGGATTCAGATAGAATTCGATTGTAAATAGAAAATGGATTCAGATCTGCATGGTATGAACTTTTCTTCATTGGTATTCAAGTCCAAATACGATCTAAATTCGGTAACATCTGACAAATCAGATATGATAAATGATAAATAGATTCGAATTCGATCAATGGACAATATCCCTGAACACAAATCAAAGATAGTCAGACCTGCATGAGGCGGTGAGATCCAATATATTAAAACCATCCCATGTAGTCAGCATTTGTTTTTAAAGTGGTCTGACGGTTATGGCGTTCTGATACGCATTGGCCCTGAATCGGTTTATTTCTTATTTTTCAATTTTATTTAACAATTAATCGATAATGTTTTTAATATTCAACAAAACAGAGAAAAACCAAGTTGCGTCGCTTTCGAAGTCCCGTTCCGATAGCATCGTTTGAGTTCAAGTCCGGTTCCGATAGCATCGTTTGAGTTCAGGCCATTCGGCTAAAACAGAGACTGATGTTGACGATAGTGTTACCGAAGTATGTGGAGAGTCGGGGACCAGTTGTCGAGAGACTTTGTCCAATAGAAATTTTGAATTATTCATGTGTCAAATCTCTTGTACTACAAACAAACAAAGGGTTGCTGATAAAGCCGTTGAAGCACTTAAAGTAGTATTTAGAGACACAAAAAACAAGCGGTCTTAATCACTTAAAAAAAAACAGAACTGGAGACCGGAGAATTTAAGTACCCTTTTAAGTGAAAAAATATTTGTACTTTGAAAAGGTAGAATAAAAAGTAATTTTAATATAGTTCAAGACATAAATATAATTTAACGTAACAAAGTATATATAATCACATTTATATGTAAATAAAAATTAATATTTTAACAATAAGTTATCGGACAAATAGGAAGCGACCCAAACGGGCCCATTCAGATTCCCGCCGGTACCCACCGAGTGCCTACCCGGGATAATGCTGAAAGATAAATTACAACAAAGGGGCGAAGTTGAGGCCATTTGTTTTGTTTTTTATTATTCTTTTTTTTGGTGGGAGAGTAACTTCAATGTCCCCTTCTTAAGTTGTACATAAAGTGCATTGAATGATATTTTGGAAGAGTAAACAGTAACAGTACGTAGAGTTTCTATAAATAACAAATCAGCGGTTAGTTTTTAATAGCTATCGAATAAGTGCCTTACTCTTAACAGAAATTTTCAACAACCTGCTTATTATTAGAACTATATCAGAATGGAGGAAAGTCTCGCTTCACACTCTTAGCGTGTGGGGTGAGTATCTATTTATATTAACGTGTGTGATAATGCGTTACAGTTTACAGATGTATACAGAAACGTTATGGCATGGCTGTGAAGATACACTTGCTATATACAAAAGAATGAATCAAAGATCTTTAGGTAACAGCAGAGGAAGGATCCCTGTGATTGCGCTTTGTGCAGTCTGGCTGTTGGTCAGCAGGCAGCAGGCGTTTCATTCTCAACGGTTGGAGAATAATTCTTAACATAATTATCCTTAACATGCCCCCTCAATTTGATCGTGCAATCCAAAACGTTCAAATTGGTTCTGAATTGGTCATGGAGTGAACCATTCAATGGTTTTGTTAAACCATCGGCAATCTGTTCAGTTGACCGAAGAAATTGAACCTTGATATGCCCTTTGTTTACATGGTCTCTAACAAAGTGGAAGTCGATTTCCACATGTTTTGTGCGAGCGTGAAAAAACAGGATTGGTTGCCAAGTAAAGTGCTTCAATGTTATCGCACCAATGTGTGGGAGCTGTGGTTGATTGGAAACCAAATTCTTGTAGTAAGGACTGATTCCAGAGTAATTCTGCAACTCCTCCTGCTAGAGACTTGTATTTAGCCTCGGTACTAGAAAGTGCGACGGTTCGTTGTTTTCTTGAGAACCATGAGATGACATTTCCTCCAAGAAATATCACACACCCTCCGGTTGACTTCCAATCATCTAGACAGATATCAATCTATGGAGGCTTTCTCTCATAAACTTAGACCAACACCAACATCCCTCTACCGTCAACCAAGGTCCAAATCAACTTACTTCCATACAATCAGATTCCACAAACAACACTTTTATTTCACCTGAACCATCATCCCAACATCACGATCCACCTATTAGCTCACTTCCTCTTTCCACCATTGATCACCCATCTCCTCCATCCAACGATCCACTACATCTCCTCCCATCCGCTTCAGCACCCTCTCACAAACACCCCATGATCACCCGGTCAATGACAGGGCACCTAAAACCCAAAGTTTTTGTCACCGTCGAGTCATCAATCAATATCCCCACCCAAGAACCGGTCAATTATAAAGAAGCCTCTCAATATGCAGAATGGCGCACTGCAATGGATACTGAATTTCATGCCTTGCAGCAAAATCATACATGGGAACTAGTACCACGACAAGATCATTTTCATGTTATTGGATCCAAATGGGTCTACAAACACAAATACCACCCTGATGGCACTATCGCCAGACATAAAGCTCGGCTTGTGGCTAAAGGATATCTTCAAGAAGCTGGAGTTGATTTCAATGAGACCTTTAGTCCGGTCATCAAACCCACATCTGTGCGCATGCTTCTCTCCTTGGCCGCTCAGTTTCAATGGGACATCCGTCAGCTAGATTTTGATAATGCCTTCTTAAATGGCTTTCTCAATGAAGAAGTTTATATGTTACAGCCTCAAGGTTATGAAGACCCCAACTACCCTCATCATGTGTGCCGTCTGGTGAAGGCCTTATACGGTCTCAAACAGGCACCACGTGCCTGGTACATGCGCCTTAGTCATTTTCTTCAACATCTGGGTTTTCATATCTCTACCTCGGATCCACCACTCTTCATTTCTCAAGGATGCAACGTCTTCATTCTTGTCTATGTTGATGACATATTAGTCACAGGCCCATCCAACGAGTCAATATTAAAGGTGATTCATGAACTCAAACAACATTTCTCTATCAAAGATATGGGTCGACTGTCATACTTTTTAGGCATTCAGGTTCTCTACCAAAATGACTGCATTTATCTCAGTCAACGAAATTACCTGCTCAACATACTTAGACGAACCAATATGGAAAATGCCAAGGCGTCGCCTACACCCATGAGCACCTCACTCAAACTTCATAAGGAGGGACTCCCTTATGCCAATGAAACCTTCTATCGGAGCATCGTCGGAGCACTTCAATATGCCTGCTTTACCAGACCAGATCTTTTCTTTGCGGTCAATAAAGTCTGCCAATACATGCATCAGCCGACCGAAGATCATTGGAAAGCAGTCAAAAAAATTCTACGGTATATTCAAGGTACACTCAACTATGGTTTGTGTTTTCAATCAACCACCAGTCCGTTGACTCTCCATGCCTACGCCGATGCCAATGGCAGTTTGTAATCCTTGGAAGCCAAATTTGCTTTCATTGAAGAAGACATGTCGACTAATGTAGATCTTCTTTTCCTTTGGATCAAAGCAAACATACCGCTTATGCTTGACGCCATATCCAATTAGAACACATGCCTTAGTCTTGGGGTCCAACTTGTGTCTGTTATAGTCTGTCAATACAGGATAACATGTAGAACCAAAGATTCGAAAAATGGAGTAGTCTGGCCTATGCTTAAACATGATCTCATAAGGTGTCTGTTGGCTGCCATGTTTTCTGGGTAGACGATTAATAATGAAAACTGCTGTTCGAAAAGCATCTATCCAAAAGTGATAAGGCATTTTTGACGAATGAAGCATACAAAGTCCCATTTCCACAACATGTCTATGCTTCCTTTCAACTAGCCCATTTTGTTAGGGTGTGTAAGGGCAGAAAAATCGATGAAAAATGCCATGGTCGACCAAAAAATTCTCGAATTGAGCACTGGTAAACTCACCTCCATTATTTGATTGAAGAATTTTAATTTTCTCTTGTAACTGATTCTCAATAATAGATTTGAAATCAACAAATCGGTTGAACACATCCGACTTACACTTGAGAGGAAGTAACCAAACAAAACGGGAGAAGTCATCTACCAAAAGCAAATAATAATTAAAGTTTTCCCTTGACTCACACGGAGATGGACCCCAAACATCTGCATGGAGGAGCTCTAGAGGACGAGTGGACTTATGTAGAGCTGATTTGAACGGCAACTTGTGAGCTTTTCCAATGAGACATCCTTTACATATTCCATCTTCTTTATTTGAAAGCTGAATAAGACCTTTAGAGCAGAGAATTCCTATCGACCTTTTATTTGTGTGTCTCAGGCGTTGGTGCCATATATCAAATGACGTAGGTCGTTTACTTTTGTCTGCTAGTAGTGCTTGTTTATTTGATGGTCGGATCTTATACAGTCCTGCCCGTGTTCTCGACCCTTGAGCTAGTATTATTGCCCATGTCTGAAGATCCTTCACATGGAACCCAAAAGGAGTGAACTCAAAAGTACAATTGTTGTCTAAAGTGAATTGGCTTACAGACAGTAAATTTTTTGTAATATGTGGTGCATGAAGAACACGACGAAGTTTAAGATCTTGACCATTAGAATGAATAAACATATTCCCAACGTAAGAAATTGGAATAGAAGAACCATTGCCTACGATTATACCTTCGCCTCCTTGATGGACTTGTTTTTCGGTCATCTGAGAGTCATCCATGGCGACATGATTAGTTGCTCCAGTGTCGGGATACCATGTTTCGTCTTTGGCTTCTTCAAGCGTCATGGCAGAAAATGCTTTAGGTATATCCCAGCAATTCCTTGCAGTGTGTCCTTTTCTTCCACAGTATTGACATTCAACACTTGGTTTTGTTTTGTCTTGTCCATCATTATTATCAGCATTAGGAGGATAAAATTGGATTGAACGTCTTTGGTTTTGGAAGCGATCAGCATTCGGAGGATGGACTGATCGTCCCTGGTTTTGGAAACGACTTCCCCTTCTTCCACGATAAGAGTTTCTTCCTCATCCCCTGTAGGTCATGAAGGCGACATGTGTATTTTCAGATGTAGAGTATAAAGACCTTTTTGACTTGAGAATCTGAATTCTCTTTTCTTGATTGAGCAGCAAATCGTGTAAACCATTGAAAGTGAGTTTCTCAATGGTGGCACTGGTGGTTACTGACGTGACTAGGCTCTCATATTCTTCTGGAAGCCCATTCAGCGTGATTTGGATTAGATCTGGTGTCGATACTGGATGACCAGCGGCAGCAAGAGTATTGGCGAGAGACTTCACATGATCCAAGTAGGAAGCCATTTTCCCACCGTCTTTTTTGATAAAATTCAACTCCTTCTTTAGCATCATGATACGGAGAGGAGTGTGCGTCCCATAAGATCTTTCCAATTCAATCCAAGCTTCGTGAGCAGTTTCAACATGAAGAATTTGTCCAAGCACCTGTTCTGAAACCGTTGCCATTATCCAGCTCAAAGCTAGTTGATCGGAGCGATGCCAAGATTCGTATGTTGGATTTTCTTCGATTCGATTTGCTGCTTCTATGTATTGCGATGGGGCAGGCAGGGATCCATCAGCATATTTCATGAGTCCTTGGGAGCGCATTACCGTTTGAATTTGACCTTGCCAGAGAAGATAGTTATCTTTGTTCAGCTTAATAGACAATAAGCTGGAGGCAGTTGATGACGCCATAGACGAGTGATAGAGAAAAAAGTCACACAATGAGTATGAGATCTGTGGTACTTATAAAATCCACCGCCCTTCACAGGATCATCCAATAATCATGCAAATTGGTCAAAAAAATACTAGAAGTGTGTAGGAATCCAAGCCACCTTACTCGACCCCTTGATGCACCTCCTGTGAGGATCGCGCGCAAAAGAAAATCACGTCTGGATGTCGTTGGTGAAAAACAGAGTACCTAATGTCGCCTGCGAAAACAGAGGAGGGACGCGTGGCTGCGAAGAGGATGAACGCGATCTGCGAAAACTAAGCAGAAAAGAAAACTTGATCTGCGGGCTCTTGCTGAAGGTCCTCCTCTTTCTTGTGCGAGGAATGAGAAGCAGCTTCAATGCAATTTACTGAAAACTCTAGACAATCAGAGTTTTATATCAGCAACGAAGGAAAGAGGATGCGATGACGATCCTCTGTTGGCTGTTACAGAACCTCCAGAACAGCAAGCAAAACTCAAGCGCCTACTTGAGCGACTTTCAAGAATTCTGAAACAGGGGGCGAGAATAATCTCCAGACACCTGGAAATCAGATGCACTCCAGATTGACAGCTCCTTAAAGTCGATGGTATGAAGAACTGCTGGACAGTCGATAGTTCTGTGACAATTCCTCTGCTCACAGACAGAGGACCTCAGAACAACAAACGGGTAAAGATAGGAAACTCAACGATTGTTTCTCAGCCTCTCTTAAAAAATGGCTCTGATACCATATTAGAACTATATCAGAATGGAGGAAAGTCTCGCTTCACACTCTTAGCGTGTGGGGTGAGTATCTATTTATATTAACGTGTGTGATAATGCGTTACAGTTTACAGATGTATACAGAAACGTTATGGCATGGCTGTGAAGATACACTTGCTATATACAAAAGAATGAAACTGTGAATCAAAGATCTTTAGGTAACAGCAGAGGAAGGATCCCTGTGATTGAGCTTTGTGCAGTCTGGCTGTTGGTCAGCAGGCGTTTCATTCTCAACGGTTGGAGGATAATTCTTAACATAATTATCCTTTAACACTTATTACTAGTAAATCATTTAAAGAAAAAGGTATCTCGTAAAAAGCTTGTGCGCTTTTTAAGTCAAGAAACAATGTTCTATACTGCTAGGTGGCTATTCGGGAATTTTTTTCAAAAATTTAATTCTTAATTTGAAAAATTTTATCATTTATTCGTTCGTATTTTTTATAATTTTTTATTTTTTTTAACATTTATTAATTTTTTAAAGAAAGAAGGATAGACACGAGAGGTTGATCTCCATGCTCATAACATGGGAAGCCGTGTTTCCAGTTGGTATAACTTGAGAATTTTTATGCCACTTTATAAGGAATTTTTTCAATACGACTTTTACCCTTACAAAGAAGGTCTTCAATTTAATCATAAGGGCATTTTAATAATCTTTAACACTTAAAAAAATGAAGTATATTCGTGTCACTTGTATCCGTTTTTCATGTTGCATGTGTCCGTCAACAAACAACTCCTTAATTATTCTATCGTATGTTTTGGGAAAGAGGCGATTGTGAGTATCCTTTTCCAAAAAAGTGTATTGCAGGTGCCTTGGTTCGACCGGGTAGAATTTTCTGTTCAAAAAATTAATTAATAAATATGCTTAAAACATTCAACAAAAAACAAAACAAAGATGCTTATCCCAAACGAGACATATAAAAGATCTTTCGGTGACTCGACGAGCTGATCATTACGAAAAAACCACCAAACTTGCAGAACTAGAAGATATCTGATAACTTTTTATCCATTTCACTAACAAGCTTTCCATTAAGAGACTGATTGTAATTGACATGAAACATTACATCGTTAAAATCCAGTTGTAAAGAGACTAAAAGTTGTGGAAACACTTGTTTAGTCTAGTTTTTCTCTTCGGTTCGCGGAGACGAAAGTCATGGAACCACTTGTTCATTTTTTATTTAAAATAAAAAATTTATCCAAACAGCTCCAGATCTCTTTTGTCACATTCAAGATACTTTTGCACGGGAAAATTGTTTCTCTGACTTTCAATGCGTCAACAACCCTTAGGCGAGAGGCAAACCTTTTGCACATTCAGAGATAATTTTGCACGAGATTTTCATTGCATGATTGCATCCACCAACCATTGGCGGAGCCCGAATCTTGTAGGTGAGACTTGAGAGGCAATCCTTTTTCCTCAATTTAAATATGGCTGCAAGCTTTCAACTGGCCATCGGTTCACGTGACAAACATGTCAAGGCAAACGTTTATCAACGGCTCATGCAGCTCAATGACGCGTTGAAACGTCAAATCACATTCGAATTATATCTAAAGGTTTTCCGATGACGTCTTCAGGGAACGTTTTTCACACGTTTTTTTATAAATTTAGTTGTCCAATTGGCTGCAAAATGTATGAAAATATACAATTAGTAAAAGAATATTTAAAGTGAGTATGTTATTTGACTTTCGTGATCTGAGTAACCTGTGACAGCTGATTTCTAAAACTGTACATAATATAATTTATATAACTTAAAATTTAGCATTTTGGGTTTATGTTTAAACAAAATTTATCGAGGGCGGATCGTTTTATTTTGTGAGAAACTTCCCGTGAAACGATCGTTTTACCCGTAAAATTTGTCTTTACTTTTATGTATTTTGATGCCCTTCACCTTTCTACTTTAAAGCATTTTGGCTAGGGGTTGATCGGGCATGGAACTCGTACCTGGGCCACTCTGCTTTTAGGCTTGAATCTGCTTCTAGGCTCGAATCAACAGCCTGAAACTTAACGCTCGACCCAACCAGATTAAAATAAAAATATATTTTTAATATGCATTAATAAATAAATAGAATTATTTATGACAAAATTATATTTAATAACATAGTATTAAAAAACAAATTATGAGCCTAATTCGAACCGGCCGAACGGTCAATTTTAAGGTACCAAACCAAGCCCGAATTAGCCCCACACCTTGTCTATCAACTGATACTTGTTGAGTGGTGAACGACCTTCATTCTTTCTCTTTCTTTTGTTACTAGTTAGTTTTTATCCCTGCTCTTATTTTTGAGGAGAAAAACTCCCGTCATTTTCAACTTCAAACTCTTCTTTATGTTAAGTTTTTTTGAACAATGGTTATACACTCATTAATTCTACTCTCTCTCTCTATACAATGACACATTTCGGTGGTTATATAATGCGGTCCGGATGATGCGTTTCATTACTTCTCTTCCTCTCTTTGCCTTACTGGTGTGAATAATGCTGGGGACACAAGCCTATACCCTTCCGGAAGCGCGCTTCCTGACGCTTCCCCGAGGATTTCTTCTTGCTCCAAATGGAAGAAACTCCTCTGTCTCTACGCTGCCGGCCATCAAGTCCGTTCCGTTGGTGCGCTTTTATCGTCGTCGCCGATCTGGTCAAGAGACCGGCGAAAGATCTCCGGCCAGGTTGGTGGTCGTTTCCTGTGCATCTACGGCTACTGCCGCTGCTGCCGCCAACTCTGAGGGCGCCGGCAAGTCCACCGTGACGGTTACCATCTCCGTGCAGACGGAGGTGGGGAGTCTCCTCACTAACATTGGCAGCGGACGAGGGCTCGATGACATCTCTGACGTGCTCGGGAAATCCATCCAAATTGAGCTTGTCAGCTCAGAGCTCAACCCTGGTGAGCTGCATCATCATTTTCTCAAACCATTTCATATTTACAGTTTCTCACACATATACACATAAGAGCATGTAAAGATCTATTCTGTTCAGATGCTTCGGCCTGAAGGTTTCAATTATATTATATACACCCCTTGGGGTTTCCTTATACCAAACTAAACACTTTAACATGACAATTTAAGGGAGAGCCAGCTGAGAGAGAATGACTTCAGTCATTTTCATTTTGAGATTGGTTTTTTATTTTTTATTTATTCTTTTTCATTAGCCCTTGTTTTCTTTTTCTTTTTCCACAAGCATCGATCTTTTCTACAAAAGAATTGCAAGATTTAACAAAGAAATGAGATTATATTCATATACATATAGAGGGAGAAAGGGGGAGAGGAAAATTGAAGAATCCAAAGTTATCCAAATCACTCGTAAAAACTGTTATATTTATCGCGATTGATGCCGCCCGATGAAAACAAGAAGGAGAAAAGGATGTATCGAATAATTGAGCAGACCGTCACTTAAATGTAGGGAGGCGGGATGGAGCGTGATGTATTGAATTGTTCATCTCTTTCCGCCTCTTAAGATGTGGACCCATCATCCAAGAGCTTTCGGTTTCCGTCTTCCCTCTCCCTTTCGACCCTATGATGTTTCGTTTTTCATTCCTCCTTTTTTCGAACAACTTTTTTCCGATAGTTTATTTATTTTACGGATTTGTCAAACGATTCAGTCGAAACGGTGACTCGGCCGATTCGACGTAATATGATGTGCCCCTACATATGTCTGTTATGTGGTCCATTTAGTTTTATTTTAAATTTATTAATTTAAGTATATAAATGGACAGATTCGTTTATTAATTTAAATTTATAAATAAATACTAATTTATTAATTTACCTGCTTTTTGTTTAGAAAATAGATTTTTTTGGTAACATGTTGGAGATTGTTTTTCAGAAAATGGGAAGGAGAAGGAGAGCATAAAGGCATGGGCACACAAAGGAAAGAAAGCAGATGGGGTGCAAAAGTATGAGGCCAAGTTGGAGGTGGAAGGTGGGTTTGGGGAAGTGGGCGCTGTGCTTATCACCAACGTCCACCACACGGAGATGTACTTCAAAGAGATAGAGCTCAGCGGTCTCCCGGAGGGAGATGTCCACATAACCTGCAACTCCTGGGTCCACGCCCAAAAGGATAATCCTCACAACAGGGTCTTCTTCAACAGGGTAAATTATTGCTTCTACCGACTGCCTTTTCTGCCCACTTGGTTCCTTCATAAAATTAGCAAAATAAGATCCAAATTGCAAAAATTAACGGTAACAATATAAAGATACCTTTTTTAATATATATATATATATATATTGTCTGGAATAGTGATATTATTTAAAGTTGCACAATTTTATATAAACTGTCCAGTCTATTATAATGGATGGGTGAAAAGAAAAACAAAAAAATGTATTTAGTAGTTTTATGAAGTAGTATCAGTTTCAGTGTTTGCTTCTTTTTTTTTTCAACCATTTATCGTGTTATTGTTATGAATAAAGTGGGTGACCTTAGAGTCCATATATATATATATATATATATATATATATATATATATATATATATATATATAAAATTGTTGGATGACAAAAACTTTAAAAATTAGTTTCTGGAGAGCAATGTTTGTGACAGGCATTTGGAAAGTTATTACACGAGGACTGTTTATGATGGTCGTGGCAATAATTTAAAGTCTTCTTAATAACACTTTTTAAAATTTTAGTTATTCTGCCACGGTTAAAATGCTTTTTTTTTTGTAGGCATCTATCATGAGATGTTGAATTAATCGTTTTTTAAATTTAATCATGTTTTTATCATAATAAAAAAAATAAAAACAACTTCAATCAAGACATGAAGGATCATCCTTGGCAAGCAGCTGACCCGACGAGCTGATGAGCTTTGACTCGATGCAAGCCGTATCAACTCTCTCAGCAGCCACCTTTACCTTCTCTTGTGACCAGTGACAGAGTGACATGCAGTCAGGTCGTTTTTTATTTTAAATAATGTGCTCATCTACGTATAGTGGTATTTTCCCATGCTTTCCTTTTTTTTACCCTTTTGACTATCACTATTGTCGTCAACCAATCGACTTTTGAAATAGAGCCAAAAATTTTTCATGAGACAGGCCCAATTAAAGTTTTTAAATTTTGTTTAGGATGAAATATTATTTTTTAAGATTTTTATATATAATAAGTGATTTCAAAATCTTTATATATCTCTTCGGACCAGTGACATGCAGGTAGATGCATTTGATTTCAAGTAAGTTACTTATTTATATATAGTGGTACTCTTTGCGCTTTTGAGTTAGTGCCCTTTAATCCAAACTTTTACCTCTACCACTACTTGTGACCAATAAATGTGACTGCCGCTGTCTCATGTCCCTCTTTCTTCACCTCTTATTAAAAAAAAAAATCATGAAACAGACTAAATTAAAGTTTTAATTTTCACTAAGGCTAAATATCATTTTTCAAAATTTTCATATAAAATAAATATTTTTTTTAAATCTAAATATAACTTTTTAAAAAAAAAATAATTTTGAACTAGAGCAAGAGCCCATTTTAACCCTACCTTGACTTCACCCCTACTTTCACATCAACTTTAAGCAAATATCCTGTCCTATTCACTTGTTTAAACGGAGTAAAAAAATTTAGTTAAAAGGCATTTTATATATATATATATATATATATATGTGTGTGTGTAAAAATAAAGAAAAAATCGTAGAGCCAATATGTGTATCTGTGACTACTTCTCAACTATCCTGGGTCCTATCATTTCTCAGCCACCTGCCCTTGACTTTAGCTAAGCACCTGCCCCTGCCCCTGCCCCTGCCCCTTGAGAGTGATCCTATTGGAAAAGACTGCCTAGCTGTGCCATCCTCAATAGCGTCTCTGCCTTTGCCTTCTCATATGTCAATAAATCCGAGTTAGATGTCATATTTAACCAAACTATTTCATTAAGATTGCATACGAAAACAAAAATTGAACGTTCAATTAAGAAATTGAAACAGACTCAGATCTGAGAAATGAAATCCGATCGGATTTGAACTCCTACTTAGATAAATATTTAAGCATATTTATATTCGAATTCAGTTTGATTATAAATATCCTATATCTAATATCCATCATTTTGAAAGACGGTTCTTGACATATCATATGTAATGGGGTTTGGTCCCAGATTCGTAGTCTTTTGTGTATTTAAAAATTGGATTTGGATTCTGAATTCAGATTTAGATTTGAAAATGATATAAGCTTTGCATTTTCTGCTTGTGAATTCCAATGTGTGCATATCCAATAAAGCAGGGAAATGGTAAAACAATATACCATATTCCAGTTCCACCAATTAACATTCCTATCCCTATTGTCCTTCTCTGCGCTCAGAATAGCTCAATCCTTGTCTTCTATCAGTTAATTTAAAAAATAAGGGTAGTCCATGTTCTCACCTTTCTTTTCTTATAAAAGGCGAGGTTCTCTTTTCTACATAAAAGGACATTTTAGTCATTTTTCATTGAGCTCTCTTCCTGGCCTACGGAGGGCAATATCGAGCGACACATTCAAATTTTACTGGACTTATATATATCCGAATTCATTTCCATTTTTTCTCGAAGAACATAATTCTAACTCTAGCTCTTATATAATCCCAAATTCGAACTCCCAGTCCCGGGCCAGCCTGAGACGACTGTTCGTAAAACCAGCACTAAAAAAATCTGTGAAGTCCAAAAGGGCACCGTCAATATTTTTGTACAATATCATTCTTCCAATCGTTATCAAAATAAATTGAAGAAAAACTAATGTCAACCGAATAATTATATCATTTTTTATTGTGATTTGTCACTTTTTTATTTTTTTAATTTACCAACATTATTTACAGAACAAAAAAATGAATTATTGCTTTTTCAAATTCATATATTTCCAAAAACAAGAGTTTTTATATATGTGCATATGTAATATTCATTGGAGGAGTGGGTGAATGGTGACTATGGGGTATTTTTGTTCATCATCAATCAAAGCCATCTGATAGAATGGACAGCAGGGAGAAAAATAAAAAGAAAAATGTATGAAGTAAAACTAGAGGATGAAATGACCATCATATTATTTTTTTCCTTATTTTCATATCTTTCAACCCTTTTTTAGATGGATGAAACAGCCGTCATAAAGTAACATGAGTGATTTTCGATTCATTTCAGTGTGGATTTAAATTTAGAAACTTTTAATAATAAGAATGGTACTAACCAACGCACCAAAAGAAAACAGAGTTACCTGCCACGCGCCACTCCGGAAGGCCTGAAGAAGCTGAGGGCTCAGGAACTGGAGACGCTTCGCGGCAATGGCCAAGGAGAAAGAAAGACTCATGAGAGGATATACGACTATGATGTATACAACGACTTGGGCAATCCAGATTCCAGTGATTCTTTGAAGAGGCCAGTTCTTGGTGGTAAAGAACATCCCTATCCCAGGCGCTGCAGAACCGGCCGACCCAGATCCAAGAAAGGTGAGATCACTTCTACTGAAAGCAATTCTAAACTTGTTTGATCTTATGCTTAAGCAGAAGAAGCCTACATCGCGGCGGGCATGCCCTCCATGGTCAGGCTTCCCAAAGGGTCCAAACCTGAACAGAGAAATTTATGAATCATATATATATATATATATCTATCTATCATGCTAAAAACCATGATGCCATGAACAGACCCACGGTCAGAAACCAGAGCTGGAGCGCTACAGACCCCTTATGTACCAAGAGACGAGGCTTTTTCAGGGGTGAAGGGAGTGACCTTCTCAGCGAAGACGTTGAAGTCTGTCCTCCACACTCTGGTCCCAAATTTGCTCTCCGTGTTGAAGGATGACACCATAGGGTTCCCCTTCTTCACAGCCATTGATACGCTGTTCCAAGAGGGCCTTAGAATGAAGAAGCCTGGAAGCAGCACAAGCCTCCTCAATTCCGTTGTGCCCAGAATAGTGAAGCTGATGGAAGGAGAGGAGCTCCTGCAGTTCGAAGTGCCAGAGATGATTGACAGTAAGTTCCCCCATTTAATCATAACTCCTTGGATAACCGATGTCCTTGCGACTTATATGCAGAAAGAGAATCACGTTCCCGTTTGTTTCAGGGGACAAGTTTTCTTGGTTTAGAGATGAAGAGTTTGCTCGTCAGACTTTGGCTGGTCTTAACCCACTGAGCGTACAGTTACTCACGGTAAAATGTTTTCACGACATCGTATACTGACAATCTTTTAGATGCCTTTAGAGTTTGGAAGTTTGTTTTGTTCAAATTTTTAAATGTTTTCTCTTTGATATGTACTGACAATCTTTTAGATGCCTTTTGTTGTTCAAATTTTAGAATATTTTTCTTTTTGTTTGATACGCCTGATCGGGCATCGGGATTCCTTCTGATCTATTATTTGTTGGTGTTTGATTTCCATTTGCAGGAATTCCCTATTGTCAGTACACTCGATCCAAAGGTGTATGGCCCTCCTGAATCGGCCATCACCAAGGAGCTCGTTGAACAACAAATAAGAGGAGTCATGACCGTTGAAGAGGTCCTCTCTCTCTCTTTCTATATTTCTCTCTTTTCCTTACTTTGTACTGGAAAAGTACCCGAAAATGGAAAGGAAAAATGCCTACTCCGTCGTGTCTACTATACACTAAATTACTTCCATATGTTGTACCTGTGAATTGAATATGTTTTGTTCACATATGGTCTGGAAGATATTGATATATGGTTGCTAATTGCATGTACACGAATGGTGCTTTGAGAGAAGGCCATAGAGCAAAAGAAGCTGTTCATAGTGGACTACCATGATATCTTGCTGCCCTATGTGAACAAGGTGAGGGAGCTCTCCGGCACGACCTTGTATGGATCAAGGGCCCTCTTCTTCCACAACAAATTGGGGACACTAGAACCGGTTGCCATTGAGCTCACCCGCCCACCTTCTTCCACCAAGCCACAATGGAAGCAAGCGTTCTCGCCGGGCTTCGATGCTACCAATGTATGGCTCTGGAGGCTTGCCAAGGCACATTTTCTAGCTCATGACTCGGGATATCACCAGCTCGTAAGCCATTGGTATGTGACTTATTGTGTGCTAGTGTAATGGAAGGAGATCCCTGAGGGGGCTCACTCAGGATACCATCATGAGCTCGTAAGCCATTTTAAAAATCTTAGAACATTAACGTCCTGTATTGCAAAAGGAGGGCACCTTTGGTACCCTAGGGAGATAGGAGATAGGGGGAAGAGTGAGAGCTTCGGTCCTTTTGTAAGTCTATGTGAAAACTTGCTGACAAGGAGACACAAGTGAGCCCAATCTAGTCGATGCACAGATTAAGTTGCTCACAGAAGGCTCAAAAGACCATAGTAATCAACCTATCTAGTACATAAGAAAACTAGATTCGAACAAAGATCATATTACACACTCCTCAAATCACAACAAAGGTCCTCATTCGCATCTGTGCAACCAAATTCAAGTTCAAGAAAATTTATAAGATGGGGTATGGATATTGGTTAAGGATAAAGGTTGTATATATTTATTGCGTATGAGATATGAGATCCAAATCTATATATTTATTGCGTATGAGCTTTAAAATGCAAGTTTAGACTCTTATTTGAACTTCTGCATGATTGAATAGCAAAACACATGCACATAAGTTTTGATTTCTTTCATTTAACTCCTTGTTTCATACCTTATGTTGGCTGCATCTTAACATATATAGAATTCAACTTCTTGAAAGTTCTAGTGCTTTCCTTTGATCCTGTGTGCAGGCTGAGAACTCACTGCTGCACTGAGCCCTACATAATAGCAGCCAACAGGCAGTTGAGTGCCATGCACCCCATCTACAGGCTGCTGCACCCACACTTCCGGTACACCATGGAGATCAACGCGCTCGCGAGGCAGGACCTGATCAATGCCGACGGCATCATCGAGAAGTGCTTCTCTCCCATGAAGTACTCCATCGAAATCGGCTCTGCCGCCTATGACAAGCTGTGGCGATTTGACTACCTGGCACTTCCTGCAGATCTCATTCAAAGGTCGGCCCTTAGCTTCACCATTTATAATTTGTTGAACGAGTTGATGAAAATATTTATTGCATAACGAGTTGAAATTTCTTGCTGCTTTAGATTTATACATCGATCTAAAGACTGTAACTTTTGAGTTACAAGAAATTTTGCCTGGTCTTTCATGGAGATCATGCCATTAATCTTGCAGGGGCATGGCTGTGGAGGACCCGACGGCCGAGCACGGCCTGAGGCTCGTGATCGACGACTACCCATTTGCCAACGATGGCCTTCTCATCTGGTCTGCAACCAAGGAGTGGGTCACCGATTATATAAACCACTTCTATGAAGATTCTCAGAGCGTAGTTTCGGATGCCGAACTCCAGGCATGGTGGTCGGAGGTTCGGAACAAGGGCCACGCGGACAAGAAGGACGAGCCGTGGTGGCCGGCTTTGGACTCGAGGGAGAGCCTGGTGCAGGTGCTGACCACCATCATCTGGGTGGTCTCGGGCCACCACGCCGCCGTCAACTTCGGCCAGTACCCGTACGCCGGATACTTCCCCAACCGGCCGACAATCGCCCGGACAAACATTCCGACGGAGGACGACTCGGGGATGCACTTCGATCTGTTCCTCAAGAAACCGGAGGCCGCGCTCCTCGGTTGCTTCCCATCGCAAACGCAGGCGACACTGGTGATGGCGATACTCGACGTGCTGTCGACGCACTCGATCGACGAGGAGTACCTGGGGCAGCAGGCCGAGCCGGTGTGGCAGTCTGATCCTGTGATCATGGCGGCGTTTGAGAGGTTCAACGGGAAGCTGATGCAGATCGAGGGCATCATAGATGAGAGGAACACAAACATGGAGTTGAGGAACAGATCGGGGGCAGGGGTCTTGCCTTATGAGCTCCTTAAGCCCTTCTCTCAACCAGGTGTTACAGGAAAGGGAGTCCCAACCAGCATTTCCATTTGAAGTGGAAGGCAAGAGTGAATAGGATCCTCGCAGAGTTAAAGGTTTTATCCAAGTTATTCGAGCTTGGCATTTTAGTTGAGCTTAGTGGATCGAACTTTTGAAACTTAGATGTCAATCTTTATTGAGATATAAATAAAGAAATGGCTCAGAATATGAATAGGTGCCATTAACTTTCGGTCTCATGTTTGTTTATGTGATTGTCTTTGATGGACAATAAAGGATAGTAGACTAATTCATTATAAAAAGGGTAAAAAGAAAAAAATAGCTAGCCCTAAGTCAGCTATGAAAGGGTCCCACCTGTTTTTTCTTGAAAAATCTATTTTTGTCGTATTCATAACTAGTCATTTCACAAAAGAACAAACTTAATCCGTTCCTATTTTTTATTGTCATAACTTCCTTTGTTTAGCAATTCCAGTCGATGTTTGAAAGGTTGTTAAACAATTATGGATCATGTGAATCGACAACTTGTTGGTGTATGGAACTTGATCCATACTGGACACTCATATGCAATACCACGGTAGAAATTTTTTCATATGTAAGGGCATATATGTTATTTTCTACAAATACGGGTTTGCCCTAATCCTTATGTTCAGAGGATGGCTGCCACTTTTGTGTGTTTGTCTGTGTGTTCATCTGAGAGAGAATACAAGAGATCTGTGCGACCATGGACGTAGGAGATTATTGCTCCGAACCACGTAAATCGTTGTCTTCTTCCTTGTTGCTTCTAACCTCCTCTTGCGAGTGCAACCGAGTGTTTTGTGTGTTGTTCTTAACAACTGGTATCAGAGTTCGGTTCGTTCGTGATAGAAACAATGGCACTGGAAGAAGGAAAAGTCAAAATCGAGAAGTTCGACGGTAAAGACTTCGGATTCTGAAAGATGCAGATCGAGGACTACTTGTATGAGAAGAAACTGCATGAACCACTCAAGGGAGTAAAGCCCGCAATAATGGCTGATGCTGATTGACAGTTATTGGATAGACAAGCCCTTGGAGACATCCAGTTGACGCTCGCCAGAAATGTCGCCTTCAACATTGTTAACGAGAAGACGACAACAAGTCTGATGAAGACGCTAACAGATATGTATGAAAAACCATCTGCCTCAAATAAGGTATATTTGATGCGTCGATTATTTAATTTGAAAATGGTTGAAGGTGCCTCTATTACAGATCACATAAATGAGTTCAATGTTATTACTTCTCAATTATGTTATGTGGATATTCAATTTGATGATGAGGTTCAAGCCCTAATTTTATTGTCATCCCTACCGGAGAGTTGGAGTGCCACTGTGACCGCCGTGAGTAGTTGATCGGGGTCAAGTAAATTGAAGTTTAGTGGTGTTCGAGATTTAATACTTACTGAGGACATTCGCAGAAAAGAGGCAGGAGAACCTCTCGGTTCTGCCCTAAATATTCAAAATAGGGGCAGAACTAATCAATGCTACCAAGAGCGTTGAAGGTTCAAATCTAAGGAAAGGAGTCAATCCAAACCTCGAAGTGATGGCTGTTGGAACTGTGGTAAGTCAGGACACCGAAAAAGAGATTGTAGGTTGTTGAAGAAGAAGAACCCAAATCGTGAGGATGATTCAGCAAATGCAGCAACATAAGATATAACTGATGCACTTGCTTTGAGTGTACACAGCTCTATAGAGTCTTAGATTTTAGACTCTGGTGCATCTTTCCATTCAACGTATTTTAATGAAAGTATGCATAACTATGTTGCAAAAAAATTTGGCAGAGTATACCTTGTAGATGATGAACATCTGGATATTGTAGGGAAAGGTGATGTTCACATTAAAATGTAAAATGGACATGTATGGAAGTTAAAAGATGTCAGACATGTCCAAGAGTTGAAGAAGAATCTTATTTTGGTTGGACGGTTAGATGATGAAAGCTATGTTACTGTCTTTGTTGGCGGATCTTCAAAGATAACCAAAGGTGCTATGGTTATAGCACGAGGTCACAAACTTGGTACATTGTACATGACTGCAGATGTAAAAGACACAGTGGTCGTGGTTAAATGTGAAAATAAATCCTTGTTGTGGCATTGCAAGCTTGGGCATATGAGTGAGAAGGGAATGAAGATCGTGACAACAAATAACAAGTTGCATGACTTGAAATCTGTAGACATTGGGCTATGTGAAGACTGTGTTTTCGGGAAACAGAAAATGGTCACTTTCTCCAAAGTTGGACAGCCTCCACAAAAGGAAAAGTTAGGGTTGGTGCATACTGATGTTTGGGGACCAGCTCCAGTTTGTTCTCTTGGATGATCCTTATACTATGTCACATTCATTGATGATTATACAAGAAAAGTATGGGTCTACTTTCTCAAACATAAATCTGACGTGTTTACTGTTTTCAAAAGGTGGAAAGCAGAAGTAGAAAATCACACCGAAAAGAAGATTAAATGTCTGCGGTCAGTTAATGGAGGTGAGTATGACAACAAAGAGTTTAAAGATTTTTGTGCAGATCATGAGATTCGAACACAAAGGACGACCCCTAAAAAGCCATGATAAAATGGAGTTACTGAAAGAATGAATAAAACCCTTCGTGAGAGAGCAAGGAGCATGAGACTGCATTCAAGCTTGCCAAAGACTTTTTGGGCCGACGCAATCAGTACTGCTGTATACTTGATAAACCATGCGCCTTTTGTTCCTTTGGATTATGGGATACCTGAAGAAGTCTGGACCGGCAAGGAGGTAAATCTTGCACACTTAAGAGTCTTCAGTTGTGTATCTTACATACATATAGACTCAGATAAAAGGGATAAACTTGCTCCTAAGTCCAAGAAATGTTATTTCATTGGTTATGAAAATGATGAGTTTGAGTATCGTTTTTGGGATGATAAAGCAAAAAAAATTATTGGACATAATGATGTAGTGTTTAATGAGATGACTCTATACAAAGACAATGATAGTCTTATGTCTGAGAAGAATGAACATCATGGCACAAGTGAATACATTGAAGAACTTCAAGATGTCTCTGAAGTTGATGTTGCAGTTCAGACTCAAGTTGGAAACAGTCAGATGGAACAAGAGCCAAACACATCCCAACCTCCATTGAGGAGATCAAGTAGAAGACCAAAACCAAATCGAAGGTATTCTTCTTACTTATATTACTTGTTGTTAACTCATGCTGGAGAACCCGAGTGTTTTGATGAAGCAATGCAGGTTACAGATTCTGTTAAGTGAGAGTTAGCTATGAAAGAGGAGATGGACTCTCTACATGCTAACAGAACATGGAAATTAACTGAGTTTCCTTGTGGGAAGAAGGCATTGCAAAACAAATTGGTATACAAGATTAAAGAAGAAGCAGATGGAAGAAAAATGTATAAAGCAAGGTTAGTAGTGAAAGATTTTCAACAGAAAGAAGGTATATATTATACAAAAATTTTCTCTCCTGTTGTAAAACTAACTACTATAAGATTGGTATTGAATTTAGTTGCAACTGAAAATTTATATTCGGAGCAACTAGATGTAAAAACTGCATTCCTTCATCGGGATTTGGAGGAAGATATTTATATGGTGCAACCTGAAGGCTTCCAAGTATTAGGAAAAGAAAGTCTTGTATGCAAGTTAGAGAAGAGTCTCTATGGTTTGAAGCAAGCACCAAGACAGTAGTACAAAAAGTTTGATAACTTAATGGGGAGAAATGCCTTTAAGAAGTGTGATATGGATCATTGTTGCTATTTCAAGAACCTTGATAGTTTTCATATAATTTTACTATTATATGAGGATGATATGCTTATTGCAGGCTCAAATTTGCAAGAGATCAATTCTTTGAAAGAACAACTATCAACAGAGTTTGAAATGAAAGATTTAGGCGCTACGAAACAAATCCTCGGGATGAGAATCAGTAGTGACAGTAAGACAGGTACCTTAAATTTGTCTCAACAAAATTATATTGAGAAGATCATGTGCAGGTTTAAGATGCAAGATGCTAAACCTGTTAGTACGCCTCTTGCTAGTCATTTCAATCTGTCCAAAGATTTGTCACCTAAGACAGATAAAGAGCATGAAGAAATGTCAAGAATTCCATATGCTTCAGCAGTGGGTAGCTTGATATGTATGCTATGGTATGCACCAGACCAGACATAACACAAGTAGTGGGAGTAGTGAGCAGATACATGGTTGAGCCTGGAAAGAAACATTGGGAGGCTCTGAAGTGGATATTAGGATATTTGAAAGGAACTTCATGTATGAGCCTTTGTTTTAAGAAAAAAGAATTACTTTTGCATGACTTTATGGATGCAGATTTGGGTGGTGATCTTGACAGTAGGAGAAGTACTACCGGGTACATTTACACCCTAGGAGGAACCTGTGTCAGTTGGGTTTCACAGCTTCAAAAGGTTGTTGCGTTGTCTACTACAGAAGCTGAATATATTGTAGTTACAAAAGCCAGCAAAGAGATGATTTGGCTAAAAACTAATCTAAAAGAATTGCATGTAAAGGAAGACAAGAGTGTTCTTTCCTGTGACTGTCAAAGTGCAATTCATTTAGCTAATAATCTAGTGTTCCATGTCAGGATAAAGCACATTGAGTTGAAATATCATTTCATTAGAGATTTGTTGGAAGAGAAGATACTATCTCTTGAAAAAGTTCGTGGAACAGAGAATCCTGCAGACATGTTGACAAAGCCAGTGATTGCTGAGAAACTGAGGTTATGCTTAACCTTAGTTGGTCTCCAAGGTTGATTGATGAGGAGACGTCGCGCAGGTTGAGTATGTGATATTCAAGCACTTGGATGGATCAAATTCCAAGTGGGAGATTGTTGGTGTATGGAACTTGATCCATACTGGACACTCATATGCAATACCGCGGATCCAACTTCGCGGTAAGTTGGTTGGCGGTCGCAGGGGGGCAGCGCCCCCTTGCTTGGGGGTTCGGGGGTGTTAGTTATAAGGGCATATATGTCATTTTGTACAAATACGGGTTTGCCCTAATCCTTATGTTTAGAGGATGACTGCGGCTTCTGTGTGTCTGTCTGTGTGTTCTTGTGAGTGAGAATACAAGAGATCTGTGCGACTGTGGACGTAGGAGATTATTGCTCCGAGCCACGTAAATCGTTGTCTTCTTCCTTGTTGTTTCCAACCTCCTCTTGAGAGTGCGACCGAGTGTTTTGTGTGTTGTCCCTAACAGAACTGCCTGCCAAACATTAAGCCTTAATGCAAAGGACATATTGATCGATCACATTGTCAACTACCCATTAATTTAAAACATGTTAAACAACACCTCAACATGAATTATCCATAAAAATGCTATCAGCCAATAATTGATAAGGGTTGACCAGTGACTACAAGTTTCACAAGATAAATTCTACCAACCGTGGATGAAACTTTGTTTTTTCAATTTAATATTCTTTTCTCTACTTTTACATCCAAGTCTGCATAATAAATGCGCCTCATTTTTAAAAAAAATGATTTTCATGTTTTCATTTTATTTTATGAACAAACCCCTTGGAGGCTAGGGAGCCGAAATCCACCCCATATTAGTCTAAAAGAAACAATAAGGGGGGCATTTGGCCCCAATGTTGTAAAAGGTGGTAAAACGAGGCGAGACGTTGAGCCTCTCATGAGACGAGGCAAGGCGAGGCGTTAATTGAAGCGTAAGCATCACAAACAAATTTGTGAATTATATAATATTTATAAAAATAATAACAAAACTGAAAAAATGTGACTACAATACTAAGCATATCAATAAAGAACAATACACAACATATGCAAACCACAATAATTTGTAAATCCAAATAAATATAATGTCATAACAACTAAGATTAAGATGATAATATCAACTAAGAGCATAAGTAAATAACAAGTATTGCTGAACAATAACATATGTATATGTATAAACATTAAAAAAGTAACTAATTTGTGTAATTATCAAGTGATATTTAACAAAGTTCAAATGAATTGGTCAATTGTATCTTCATCATTGTCATCTTCTTTAATGGACGACAGTTCATCATCATTTGAATCGTCCATATATTGAATAGGTTCATCTTCTTCTTCAGTTGCTTCATCATCAATGCTCTCATGTTCTATATCATCTATTATTGTTTTACCTGATATCAAAATAATAACACACACCAAAATATAAAAGTTAGTAAAGAAAAAAGACAATGTTCTTATTTTTATTTCAAAAATTACAAACATATAGCAATACCTTTGCCAACATTTTTCTTTTGAGAAGTAGAAGCACCTTTACGCTTTTTCATAGACCTTGACAGATCTTCAAAAGGAATGATATTAATGTCATCGATCTCAAACGATGAGTGCAACCAATAATCATCTAATGGAAGTGGTAAAACAGAATCTTCATGTTCAACAACTCATTCATCATCTGAATCAATAGTATCAACACATAATGGATCTTGAGTACTTTTCTTTCTCATTTCTCTTTCATTCAACTTCATATTATACATGACAAAAACCAAAGAATTAAGTTTCTCTTTGTCAAGGCGATTTCTTTTTTTTGTATATACCTACCATATAATTGCATAAGTTAATCATTTTGACAATTACAAAACATTTGAATGATAGCACAATAAATGATTTGAAAGTTTCATTTATTTACCAAAGAGAATGAGCTCCAGTTACGCTCACATCCTGATGCACTGCATGTAAGATTGAGAATTCTCATAGCAAAATTCTTCAATTCTTTTGTATCGTCGCTAAATGTATTCCACCAATCAGCTTACAAAAATAAACAAAAAGAGTAGTTTAGATAACTTCATTTGATCCACTCATAAGTTCACAATATAAATCAAAACAATTAAAAAAATGTACCAGGATGTTTCTTCTTTCTTGTTCCAATTGCTAACGATCTGTCGAACTCACCAACTTCATTTTCATATGAATCAAGTTGAACTAAAATATCACATCTTTCTTCTACAGTAGGCACCATAATGTCTAAGCATTCTATTAGTCCAGCCTTTATTCTTTTATCCGTGAGGACATCATCATCATAATGAAAATGTGGGTTTAAATAATACCCTGCATCATGTAAACGGTGATGCATTTGATTATCCCACCTATGATCAATTACTTGCCAAATTTTTGTATACATTTTCTGATCATTGTCTACATTGTATACCATTTCTTCTTTTGCCCTTCTCATATGATTGTACAAAAATCCCATAGCTGGCTTTTCATCTGAATCAACAACTCTCAACACCTTCACTAGAGGTAATGTAACTTTAATAATATATGATATTTGTTATCACCCCAAATTTTTCAAAAAACGGGGCTATTAAAATTTTAGGTCTATTATTTTTAAAATAAATTTTCAATCCAAGTTTAGATCCAAATCTAGCATTTCAAACACAAAATCCAATTATCAAACCCGAATTGGATCCAAAATCCAATCCCAAAGCTCTACCCTTTTGAATTCGAATTTCAAAATTTGGCTCCAAAGCTCTTATCTCTTTAATTCAAATCTTGAATTCGAATTTCGAAATTTGGCTCCAAAGCTCTTATCTCTTTAATTTAAATCTTGAATTCGAATTTTAAATTTTGGCTCCAAAATCTCTATAAATATCCCATAATCTTCTCTCTTCAGGGGGGCCAACCATGGTGGAATCTCTTATGCTTCCTCACTTGAAATTCCAAATTTTCATTTGCTCTCTCTTTCCATTTCTCTCTTCTTCTCAAACTTGGAGTAAGTTTCATCAAGCAACAACTCTTCAAGGGAGCATCAAAGATCTCTTGGAGGCTTCATCTTAAAAATCTTGGGAGCTTCATTCAAGGTAAGTCTAAGATCATTCAAGAGAGGGCATATTTCTAATATCAATCACACTCGAAGTATGTAATCTTCCTCTATTTCTATTGTCATTTTCTCTTCTCTCCATGGCTCATTTTAATTATTATTCATATCCGAGATATGAAAATATCTATTTTCATTTCCTCATTTTCTCTCTTCTTCCTCTCCTCATGGCCATATGAGATAGCCTTCAATCTCTATTTTTAGAGTCAAGAGGCTATGCTCGAGTGTACCGAGAGCATAAGAAGATGAGATGATCTTTCATTTTCATCATGCAATCTTTCCTTTTTCATATCTTCATTTTCCTCTTGCCATCTTCCCATGGCCATGCAGGATAGCTCAAATGATCCAGAATCAAGAGCTACTCTTGAGTGCACCGGGAGTATGAGCAAGATGGAACACAATCTGTATCTTCATTTATCTCAAAAAAATATACTTCATATATTGTCTTCATTCATCATTCATGCTTGAAATGATGCTCATGCATGATATTCTAATCTTCTATTTATATGATCCAATGCATGATGAGAGTGAGTGTTTGGGGTTGGGATCTATTCTTGTGATTTTTGAGGTTGGGGCTTGTCCAACCCGGGAAGACCCTTACGAATATATACATGTTAATATGCATTTGCATGACATTTTGCGCTAGTTGCTTTCCTAATCACCCCATTAGGAACCCTAATAAGTGTCTCGTTATATTGCTTGATTTTCTTTTATACCCAACGGTGGAAAAAATATATCCCTTGTGGCTAACCAAATCATGACATTTGATGTTTTTATATAAATCATATTTTCCAAAACATTTTAAAAAAAAAACCTTCTAAGACGGCCTTGGAGACTTAACTTAGGTTCTTGCATGAGCCCAAGTTCCCCTCCAGCCTACATAAAAATTGAAGTCGGCTATTTTTAATTGATTTCTTGATTTTCATATTCATGAAGACGTATGTGTATATACATGTTATATATGTATGTGTGCACATAAATATCTTTCTTTGTCATTCTCTTTTATGATTTAACATATCATTTTACAAACTCTCGTATACGTATATATATATATGTGTGTGTGTGTGTATTCCATTTTAAAATCTCTCTTTCTCTTTTTAAAATGATCATCTCTTCTCTACTTGATATAAATACAATTTTCATAAGCTTTCATATATGTATACAAATATGTATATTTTTCTTTCAAAACATATAATTTTATGATTTTCAAGATCTCTTTCTCTTTCTCTATATCTCTCTTGGGATGTAGTCTTTCATCTTTTTCATTCTTTCAATATTTTACCATTTAATATTTTAATTTTTCATTTGCCGACTTCATCAAGATCACAAACCAAGTAATGACCCAATATTGGAATCATACTTGATGGTCTACAATCTCAATCTATTTTCAAAAACTTTTCCTTCATATATATGATATTTACAATAACAAGAATCTTAGAGCTATGTTATGGTAGGAATGCCATTAGATGAATGTTGTGGTAGGAATGAATGATTTTTCTTCCAATCATATAGGATAAATGCATTCATGCATTCTCACCCACTTTATTTCACTTATTATCACAAGCACATCTCCAAAAGAACTTAAGCAAGAGGGGGTGAAGATCTAATTAGGTGGTAATCGAATTAGAGCAAAATCTCAAACCTACTTAAAGTCTTAAGAGAACACTAAAGTGATTTCAAAATGATTTCACAAGCTTTTCAAATATTTTACATTTTCAAGCAATTCTTCAAGAGTCTTTTCAAAAGTTTGAAACATCAAACTTTCAATATTTTCTACACCGCATATAGAATTAAAAGGATGTTTAAGTTAAAATGAAATGCATCAATAATAAACATAGCCCTTGGGTTGATTACCCCCAGTAAAGGCGCCAGGAACGGTCGATCCTCGTACCGACAGGCGAGTCCCTTTCTTTCCTATTTTAAAACAAAACATTATTTTTTTGGAGCACTCCAAAACCAATGAAAATTTTGGGATGCAAACAACATTACCTTCCAAAACCTTTCATCTTGAGTAACAATCAGGGTTACCTCCTTGCCTTTGGGATTTTTAATATAATAATCACTGCCTTGAAATTCTGGAGACAAAAACATGTTCTTCAATGCTATTTTGTTTGTACGAATACTCTGTAAAGTAGGATATGAAGTAGCAAAACATGTAATAGCAGGCCGTAGAAGTTCTTTACCATTTGTATATTTTCTTATCAAATTTAATACCCAAGTATGTCCATATATAAATGTACTTATAACTTTTGCCTTTTCAATCACTTCCTTATGCAAATGTATCTTAGCAATGTCTTCAAGAATTAAATCTAGGCAATGAGCTGCACAAGGTGTCCAAAAAATATGCTTAAAGCCATCAATTTCTTTCAACTTCATACCTACAGCTTTGTAGTTAGCAGCATTATCAGTAACTACATGCACTACGTTTTTCTCTCCAACTTCTTTAATTATCTCCATGAATAATTTGACCAAATTATCAGCAGTCTTTTTTACACCACTAATATCATAAGACTTTAAAAAAACTGTACCCGAAGGATTAGTCCAGCCATCTGACATTATGGTACAACCAGTCTTCAACCACATCTTCTTGTAGTCCTCTAATTTGATTTGCACTTTATCAACTTCTTCTTTTAGGATCAAAGTCCGCATATCATTGTAGGTTGGTGGTTTCAATCCTCGATCATAATTTTCCAAAGCTTCAATCATTCTCTCAAAATATGAACTGTTACATAAGTTAAATGATAAAGCATTCGCAAAAAAGAACTGACCTATGGCAGAATATACATGTTTCCTTTCCTCTTTCTTGAAGTCATTGTTGATTGTTGGTTGTCGCATATCAGAAGTTGTAAATTGATCCATTGGACCCCGTGAAATTCCACATTTATGAACATTGGGAGATGTAAGGCCATCACTGATTATTCCTTCATCCAAACATTCATTCCTACGCAATTCAATATTATTTTTTTCCTTTGTATTTCACTTTTTTGTACCTGCAAATAATTATTGAAAAATTGTACAACACTTTGTGGTGCTTTGTCACATGCTTTAGCATCTTTTTTGGTTCCAGCCAAGTGTTGTTTCATTATGCAAACTCCACCTCTATAAGTTTTCTTACAATAATTGCATATCAAGTTTCCCTTTTTTTCTTTATCATTAGGATCTTCTTCAACACAACGTTCCCATGCTGGATCCTGTCGAGTCATTTTTTCTCAAACCTAAATAATGTACTAAAAATAAGCATCCAATGAGTTCAATTACATTGTATGCAAAAGCTCAAATTGCTAAGTATACCCACATAATAACAATACATAATGTAACAAATATTAACACCATACAACAAATTTAAATTATTTTAAGAAATAATAACATATAACAAACTAAATGCAAAATAACTAATCAAATGATAGCACTTGATGCAATAGCTTTTGCGAATAATTGAAATAGGTGGTAAATACTAAATAGTCCAATTAATCTAGCAACATCCAACGCGGATAAAGAAAGGAAGGTGCACATCAGAATATTCATTGGGGAGGACTAAGCACACAAACAACCTATTAATTTTTCAAGAAAAGATATTGCATAAGAATGCATGCCCATGCCTATGAGAGTTCAATCTCGAGGTTCAATGTCACGATGCCATAGGTTTAAGAAATATTAATGGATCCAGTTAATTATTCAACCCACTTGACTTAAAGGTACACACTTCTTCTAGTAATTAAACTCTCGGAAGTTTATATGATATCATCTATTAAAGCAGGATGATCACCATTATTGGACAAGGATGGGAAGTTTAAGACCTTTTGTAAAACCAAAATGGGCATTTTATGCCGAAGCTCTATCTTTGTGGTACTATGATATGTCTTAGCGGTCAGGGCTTACTCTCACATCAAAGGAAAAAACATAAAAAATAATCAAACAATGTTCAATGTATAGACATGCCCAACGCCTTTCCTTACAACAAGTTCAATGTATACCATACACAGACAATATCACCAACAAAAGTGTTTTCAGCCTCGTTTTTTAAATCAAAAGTTCAATGTATACCATACAAGTTCGATGCCCAACGCCTCGCCTCGTTTTTTAAATCAAAAGTGTTTTCAGCTACACGTAATATACAAACTATAGGCATATGGAAGAAATGAACTGCTATATTATATGCTAACAGGAAAAAGCAAGACATTTAAAGTTTAAACTCACATGCAAGTTGGAAAGTGCCTTGCAGCCAGGCCTGTCGTTGGAGAGTGCCTTGAAGCAGATGTGCCCTTTCAGTTTCACCTTCTCAGCCGTGGAGAAGAAAGAGCGAAGGAGAAAAGTGTGGGGACGGGTGATTTGGGATTGAATTGATTGATATTAAGAAAAGGGCAGTTAGGGTTTAAGAGAGTTTAATTAGGGTTACATTAAAAGCCATTAAAGAGACTAACTTTTGTAACTTACGTGTGAGACTAATTGTTTGATTAAATTTTAATTTTTTACATTAAAAGCCACTAAATGAATTTGTCCTTGAGGCACACGAGTCAAGTACAAGCGTGCTCATGTGTGAGGCGTATGCCTCACACACATGAGACGCACGCTTCAGGACACGTGCGCCTCATGTAAACTGCCT
Source organism: Nymphaea thermarum (assembly GCA_011799765.1). NCBI lineage: Eukaryota > Viridiplantae > Streptophyta > Magnoliopsida > Nymphaeales > Nymphaeaceae > Nymphaea > Nymphaea thermarum. The sequence goes on along the minus strand of JAANDH010000795.1, from coordinate 20,663 downwards.
CAAGGCGTTTTCACTAAAAACGCCGTGACTCACAACATTTTTTTGTGAGTACGCTTCTCACAACATTGTTTGGCCCCTCTCTTTAAGCTTGGTGTGGCAGGGCCATGCCAGCATGCGCTTAAGCGAGCTGTGCGTGTTGCACAAGCGCCAAGCGCTGATGTGCCAGACGCAGTCCCATGCTACTAATCGCGACAACGTGCGCACTTACCGAGCAGGGCTGCATGCTGTGCATGCCCTATTCTTGGCTAAAAACTGTCCTTTGGGGATCGGTTTTGGCTTTGTTGAGTGGGCATCAGCCTTGCCCACACCCAAAGGGTTATTTGCAGGGCTAATGGTCAATCCTACTTGGTCAAAAAACTATTTAAAAAAATTAAAAATCATTCAAAATACTTGAAATTCGCATGAAAATATTGTTAAATTAAAAAAAAAATCAAATTTTTAGTTGTGGCGCCAAAACCCTTTATAAATACCCCTACAATCTTCTTTCCCCGGCATATGCTAGAGTTTTTTCTAGCTCTCTATTTCCATTACTTTCTTCTACTCTTCTTCTTCTTCTCCAACCTTGTGACCAAGCTTCTCTAACTTCAAACTATTCAAGAGAGCATGAAGAGATCTCTTGGGGAGACACATTTGTCATCTTGAAGCTTCATCCGAGGCAACCATTGGATCAATCAGAGGAAGAGACTCGTTGCTAATATGTTCCATATTCATGGTATATAGTCATCCTCTTGTTTCCATTTTATTTTCATTTCCTCTTGCCACCTTGTCATCGTCGTGCGAGAAAGCTTTAAAGATTTCTTCTTTGAGGCCGATAGCTACTCTTGAATGCATTGGGAGTATGAGCAAGGCGAAATATTTTTCATTTCTTTATTTATTTTCAAAAAAATATACTTGTTATGTCGATTTATTCATCATTTATGTTTGAGATGATGTTCATGCGTGGTAGATTAATTTTCTTTAATTGATGAGCAAGTGCACGACGAGAATGAGTGTTTGGATTGAGATATTTTCATTGTTATGTTGATTTTTTAGTTTGTCCAACCCGGGAAAGCTCTTTATGAATATATACATGGTAAAATGCATCTTTATGTCATTTCACGTATAGTTTCATTCTTAATCACTCGATTAGGGACCCCAATGAGTGTTTTATTGCGTCGCTTGATTTTCTTCCATACCCAATGGTGAGAGAAATATATTTTCCTATAACAAAATGAAATAATTAGGTTTTTATATCCATGTATGAAAATATTTGGAAACATGTTTTACAAAATATTTTTAAAAGCAAGAAGTCTCTTTAAATATTTTTTAGGTTATCTCTTGATTTCAACTCTAATGAAGGCATATGCGTATATACATATTATATACATATACGTGTACATGACTATCTCTTTCTGTCATTCTCTCTTTATCATTTAACATATTTTTTTTACAAATTCTCATATACGTACATATATATACACATGTACCCATGTCACTGCCCTCGGCTGCCTTCAAAGTATTGTCCCTCTTTGCCATTTATGACTAGAGCAGAGGTCAATGAGGTGACACGGGCCATGATTCTTTTCCCCCATGGACTACCAAAGCCCATGGTGTGAAAGCACATTGCCAAATTTTAACATGACATGAAAAAAAAGACCGTTGAAGAGATTTTCAGAAAAAAACTTTTCAAAAATATCACATCCCCAGACAAAGAAAAAAGCCTGTTAGGGATTAGAGAGAGCACATACCATCACTTCATCTCACAGCAGCCTCACGACATCCGCCTTCTCTTTGTCTTTACAATTTTAGCCTCACTGCAGCTGGGTTGGTTATCAGATGTTTGCGGCAACTGACTGTCATCACATGGAGAGAAAGGAGACGGTGAAAGAATCCGGCTACCTGAATCCTCATTGGCGGAGAAATTGGATTTCAGGAATATTAATCAAAGCCCACCGAATGGAAAGGGGTTTTGAGAATTTGGATTTTATTTCCATTCCATTAATACCTGGAATTATGTTTTAAAAACTTTATTCCATTTCCATTTTTCCAAGGGATGAAACTGTACATTAAGAGGGTGTTTGGTAGTCGGAACAGTGAGTTCTCGGGAACACACCGTTCCAGTCTTGAGCTAGGTGCACCAGACGTTGGACAAAATAACATGGGAACTAATTTCGTGTGCATCATGGGAACGCAAAAAGGTGACCTTTGTCGTTCCCACCCTACCCACGGAACAACTCATAATCGTGTGCTTGCAACTCCCTTGATCGCAGATGCTGCTTTTCATTTATCCCTCTCTCGGTCGCTTTCATCTTCATCTTCATCTCCTCTCTCTCTCTCTCTCTCTCTCTCTCTCTCTCTCTCTCTCTCTCTCTCTATATATATATATATATATATATATATATATATATATATATATATATATATATATATATATATATATATATATATATATATATTATTGGCTGCATGGCCGCATTGACCCCATTGTCGTTTGCCTTGTGCTTCTTTGAAACCTGAGTGTATTGTCGCACAATCGGTCGCCCACTTCATGTTCTTTGTTTTTCCTTTGCCCACCTTGTCAACATTTTTGCTTAGTTGCTTGCCTGTCTGTTTTTCCAGGTTTCAACTTCCCTGCCTCATAAGGGCCACAGCCTCCATAGAGTCGCTGTCTTGTCTTGCCCCTGGCATCTTCCAACCAACAAGGGTGTTTGTCGGTGCTTCGCTGGTCTTGAATGATGTTGAAGATAACATTCTTTTATGGATATCACAATTATTAGTTGAAGCTCAAATAACAACCTTTTTTAGTTATTTTTTCCATGATGCTTATCTATAGTATCCATTTTTTTTTTCTTCCTTTTTGAATGAAACGTCCAAAAATTTTCATGACTATAATGTCACGAATCTCATAAATTTTTGTGCCATTTATTATCAATATGAACAATAACATGTTGTCCAAAACATTGTTAAAAAACAGGTTATGCAAAACATGAACCAATATCCCTTTTTGGAATTAAGAATTGGGTTTCGAAAATGAGGTTAGAGAAGCCAAATGTAGGGCTGCACAACTAGTCTAGCCAGCTTCGGCTCGACTCGTTTATAATGAGTCGAGCTCCAGTTCAAATAATATATTAAAAAAGTAAATGAGTCCAATTTGAGTTGTAAGAATTTGACTTGTTTAAATCTGACTTGGCTCGACTACAGAATGAATATTGAAATATAATAAGAAAATAATTAAATGAGTAGCAACTACAAGAGTTAGTCAATTTAAATAAGTTAAAAGAAACGAGACATGCTCAACATAAATGAGACAAACGAGTCGAGTTCGAGCTCGAGTTTATATCGTTGAGTCGAGTTTGAGCTTGTTCTGTCGAGCTTGACTCAAGTTTGAGTTGAGTTGGAGCTCGAGCTCATCGACACAACTTGTTTGCAGCCCTACCCAAGCACACCCACAAAATTGTTTATAGCCATGAAAAAAAATATAGCACTAATTTTCGGCACCAATATATACCAATATTGCCGATCAACAACTAGTGACAAAGCAAAAAATTTCAGCTAATCAAGCACAAATCGGTAAAACCATAACTAATGAGCGAATGTGCACCAATATGTTGTGCTATACACATAGGATGGATTTACAAAAGTTAGGGGTGCACACTGTCCCATGCTTATATATGGTTCTGACAAGATATTGTCGATCATTATTAAATGCTTTTTGGATTGTCTCTTACCTTGTGGTTAGTAAACAATATTGTTTTTAAAATCTTTACTTGTTACAAATAAAGTCTAGCTTTGTTTCTTACTTAAATCCCGTGTTTCATTCCAAGCATCGGGATCGATGCAGGGAAAAAAACCTCATGGGACATTTGACGCAAGAATACTAGTGAATAGTTATACAAATGTGCCCTAAAGATTGAGACAGATTCTTGAAACATTATGTCACAGTACTCCATGAATCTGCCTTAATTCTTAGGGCACGTTTATGACAGCGTTTTATGAATCTCCCATAATCTTTAGAGCATATTTATGAGATAGTTTATTGCTGTTTCTATTGCCAATTGGCCCCCAAAAGACCAAATTCAATCAGGAGGAGATTGAACTTGAATAGGTTATTTTGAGCTCAGGTCAGCTAAACTGGTGTTCAGCCGAGCCCAGCTGTTTTCAAAATTAATGAAAGTATAAGAGACAAACCTGTGGTGGAGACTTTACTTTTAGATAGGCATAGTAACAGTCAGCACACACCAAGAAAGCTATTTGTATACTGCATAGGATCAACTTTTCCACACACAATACATAAGATATAAAAGTCATGAGAATAATTTGATGAGGAACATATATTAAGGTATCTATTTTTTAGTTCAATCAAGTTTTTAACAAAAAAATGAATGACTCTTGCATCATCAAAATTTTGATAGTAGAAAAATCAAATTGTACTGCTTATGCACAAGTTAAGATGAGCACATTCTAGTTACAACAGTTTTTCTCATAAAATTAAGGTCTAGTTTTTGTCAGGTATCTTCCAATTATTCATAGAGAAGAGTTCTAAATGCATGACGAAATCCATGTCAAAATTTCATCATTTTCCGATTCAAAAATGTAATTTTGTATAAAATGTGGTAGGCAAATGACTTTGTTTAGAGTGATCACGAAGGGCGATTTGGAAAAATATGTTTTAGGACATGCCAACTCAAACTGCATTCAGAAATACTTTGGCGAATGCATCTGATCTTAAATAAATTAAAAAGCAAAAAAAAAAAAATTGACACCAAGATTGATAAAAAATCAGCCTTAGAGTCCAAATAAGCAGATAGAGAGAGTGTGAGTATGTGTATACATTCCCTTAGACATGGAAATCAATAGATCTCACAAATGCACTAGGGTAGCTGTCCAATTTCATTCCATCGGACGTCTCCAAATAAATCAAAACTTTAATTGTATGAGTCTTCCTTCTGTCCTCTTTTTTCCATTTTTTTCTCATTCTCTCAATCTTGGTCTCTCGAAGCTGGTCACGTGCACAGTGATGTGAAGAAAACATTGGTTACATATGAGAACATTGGTTACACGTTGCTGAACATCCCCTTATTACATATGGTTTTACAGATTTGTACCTCATTAGCCGAAATTTCTCGCTTTGCCATTGGTTGTTCATTTGGTCCGCAGATATAAAAAAAATATTTGGCACTAAATTTTCTCTATTCAGGTTGATTTAATAACACTGGTTCTGGATCTGACTATTATACTATTCAAGGACCACATGTCTCGGGCGGAACCAAGAGAAGGCTAGTACGGGCCATGGCCCCAGTAATTTTTTTTTTAAATTTAAATGTATGTTTACTAAATTTTTATTTAGTTTTTATAAAAATTTTGAAAAGTTATATTTCAAACTTGTTAAAATTTTGAAACTATATTTCAAACCTCTTAACAAAAGTTCTTGGTTCTACCCCCTGTCCACCAATAATGCGTGTGTGACAATATAGTATATAATCGCAGAACCGTATAAAGCATGGGACATTATGCACCCATAACTTATGCAAATCCCTTCATATAAAGGTGTCTATACATTGGCCCACACCTCATCTTTTACTTATGGTTTTACAGATTTGAGTCCCACCATTGTTGCTCAGGCCGATTTTAATAACATTAGTGCTAAACTGTAATATTATTACACCAACAACGCACGCATTCGTTTCTCCTGCATCAAACCCAATTTGTGGTAATATTTGGAGTGAAACACGGGACCCAAGGAAGAAACGATGCTAGACTTTATTTGTAACAAGTAAATCCTTAATAGGTAAGACGATTTAAAAAACAATATTGTGCATCAACTACAAGGTATTCGACAATCCAAAAAGCATTTGATGATGATCCACAATATCATGCATAATGTCAGAACCATATATAAGCATGGGACAGTCTGCACCCCAAACTTTTGTAAATCCATCCTCTAAATTGGCATGGCACTACATATTAGTGCATATCCGCTCATTAGCTCTGGTTTTATCGATTTGTGCTTGATTTGCCGAAATGTTTTGCTTCGCCACTAGTGTTAATCGGCAATGTTGGTATGTGTTGGTGCAGAAATTACTACTACTTTTTTTTTCGTGACTAAAAAAATTTTCGTGGGTGTATTTGGGTAGGGCTGCACACGAGTCGAGTCGAGCTCAAACTCAACTCGAGTCGAGCTCGACAGAACAAACTCAAGCTCGACTCGACGATATAATGTCGAGCTCGAACTCGACTTATTTGACTCGTTTAACTTGTTTAACTCGTTTATGTTAAGCAAGTCTCATTTTTTTTAACTTGTTTAACTCGACTAACTCATGTAGTTGCTACTCGTTTAATTATCTTCTTATTATAATTCAATATTCATTGTGTAGTCGAGCCAAGTCATGTTCAAACGAGTCAAAATGTTACAATTCAAACTGGACTCATTTACTTTTAGAGTATATTATTTGAACTCGAGGTTGACTCATTTATAAACGAGTCGAATTTTAACGAACTAGTTTGAGTCAAGCCCGAGCTGGCCAGACGAGTTGTGCAGACCTACATTTGGCTTCTCAAAACACATTATAGAAACCCAGTTCTTAATTTCATATAGGGTTTTCCGTTCATGTTTTGCATAACCTGCTTCCTAAAACGTTTTGCGGCAACATGGCATTCTTCATATTGACAATAAATGGCACAAAAAATTATGAGATTCATGACATTAAATAAAAATATACAAAGACAGCATGATATCATTAATATTTAACGAGCCCTTAATTAATAAAAGTTATTTTCAACCCTTTTAACTTTCTAAATAATTGCCACAAAAATGGCAATGCTATTTAATAATGGCAATGATATTTAAAACAATGAAATATAACATGTTGGGTGCTAAGCAGCACTTAACTTGTTAAACAAAGGCTTATCTCCAACCTTCATTAAAATCTCGGAAATAGATCTCTGTGTATATGTGTGTGTATATATATTCATTTCCCATATTGAAGAACGGCTTTTCCAGCCCTAATCTCTCACTCTCTCATATAGAACAGAAAATGCAGAATATACATCCTTCGAATACCAATGATAGATTTTTGCAGTTCACAATTCATTAGATGCAAATTAGAGTTGATTAAGTTATTTCTTTTTTCTCCCCTTCATGTAAGCAAAATAAATCAAAGTTATTACCACCTAAATCCCTTTTCAAAGGCATTCAGCTACATATATTTTAATATGTGAGATTGTAATTAGTTTAAGACATTGTAAGAGAGAGAGAGAGAGAAAGACAACGAGTTGAATAGGTGCACAGTCTCACAACCTTTGTCACATGGGTTAGGTGCACAGTCTCACAACCTTTGTCACATGGGTACTACTGTAAAGGCAGCATATCCGTACCGGTCAGGTACGAAACCGGTGTTGGTACTAGTATTGTCTCGGGTACCTCTTGGGTATTGGTCAAACAGTACTGGGTACAATCAACGTACCCAGGACCGTATTCGTCCGATTTAGGACTTGATCAAAGTTGATTGAGTCCTTTCCTATAGGGGTGAGGTATCGGGCCTGAGCGGCCCGACGGGTCGGATCGGGCTGGCCCAGGCCCGCCCCGATGCACACGGCAGATGGCGGCATGGCTGACCGTCTTTCCCCCTCGCTGATGGCCGACCCCCTTTCTCCCTCGTCGATGGCCGAACGGCGACCAGCTTTCCCCCTTCCCGGCGGTCGGCTTCTTCTCCGACAGCGACAGACCGCCGCCACCAGACTTTTGTCGCCGCAGTAGCTCCTCCAAATGGCAGTGGACGGACTCTTGGTCGAAAAAATCAAAGAGGTCAACGCCGTAGTAGGAAACAACGGCTTGATCAACGAAGAACACGGTGTTTCCAGCAAGACAGGGGCGGAAGGGATGTAGCATTGCCCAAACAGAGGGATGAGGACAGTCCGCGAGGGGGAGCGGGGATGGTGGGCATCGGGCGAGGGGGAGTGGGTATGGAGGTCGCCAGGCGAGGGGGAGCGGGCATGGAGGTCGTCGGGCGAGGGGGAGTGGGGATGGAGGGCGGGAGGGGGAGACAGTCGGGCCGATCGGGCCGAGGCTTACTTTCCTATCCAAAATTTAGGATTTCATTACAAAGCTGTGTTTTCATATTTTCTTCAATAGTTTCTTATTTAAAAACTATAAATTTTGAACCATGAATGTATTATTTTGTTTAAACATGGGCCGCCCACCCATTTAAGGCCTGGATTTCGATAGGGTCGGCCCGCTACCCGGCCCAATTAGTAATTGGACGGACCGGGCCGGGTACCGGGCTGGGTCAACCATGTCCGAGGCCTGACCCGGGGAGTGGGTATGGAGGTCGCCAGGCGAGGGGGAGCGGGGATGGAGGTCGTCGGGCGAGGGGGAGTGGGGATGGAGGGCGGGAGGGGGAGACAGTCGGGCCGGGCCGATCGGGCCGAGGCTTACTTTCCTATCCAAAATTTGGGATTTCATTACAAAGCTGTGTTTTCATATTTTCTTCAATAGTTTCTTATTTAAAAACTATAAATTTTGAACCATGAATATATTATTTTGTTTAAACATGGGCCGCCCACCCATTTAAGGCCTGGATTTCGATAGGGTCGGCCCGCTACCCGGCCCAATTAGTAATTGGACGGACCGGGCCGGGTACCGGGCTGGGTCAACCATGTCTGAGGCCTGACCCGGCCCGTTTTGTCAACTGCCGGGCCGAGCCGGGGTGGGTCGGGTCTGGCCCCTTCGATTTTTAATCTTTGTCGTGCTCAAGAATCGTTTTGAAAACGGACAACCACCTTTCAACTTAGACTTCTCACCTACTCAAACGAGATTGACAACTATCATTCAGTCGAATCCGAAAAGGTTACAAGAAAGTAGATGTTGCAAATGCTGGAAAGAAAAAAGAACTTGTAACGTTTGTTCTAAAAGTGAAATGACCGTTGAAAAGATATACATTTCAGGCTGGCGATGGTGGCTCAACAGCGCAGCTCTCTCCCTTTTTACTAAAAAATGAGAAAGAGAATTAGGTCGAATTATTTTGACCTAAGCACTATCGGGCCCCAACGAGCCCCAGTTCTATAACCGGGACCTGGCCCGTTTTAATGTCGGGCTGGGCTGGACACCCACCGATGACCCGGCCTCGTGGGAGAAGACATCGGGTTGAGTTGGGTGCGCACCCCACAAATATGCACTCAAGGTGTACCTGAGTTTTTGACATTTTTTTTAAAGGAAGTAGACATTTTAGACATTTTCATTTTCTGACAATTTGCTTTTACCCTTTTAAAAAGTTTCTTTTTATTATTTTATTAAAAATATTTTTGTCATTGCCACCCATATGCAACAATGTTTTCTGCACATCTCTGTGCACCTGACCAGCTTCGAGAGATCAAGAGAGAGAGAAAGAGAGAAAAAAATGAAAAAAAAAAAGGCAGAAGGGAGACTCATACAATTAAAGTTTTGATTTAATTGGAGACATCCGATCCAATGAAATTGGACAGCTACCTGGTGCATTTGTAAGATCTATAGATTTCCATGTCCAAGGGAATGTATACACACACTCACACTCTCTCTATCTGCTTATTTTGACTCTAAGGCTGATTTTTTATCAATCTTGGTGTCAATTTTTTTTTTTTTGCTTTTTAATTGATTTAAGATCAGATGCATTCGCCAAAGTATTTCTGAATGCAAATTGAGTTGGCATGTCCTAAATCATATTTTTCCAAATTGCCCTTCATGATCACTCTAAACAAAATCATTTGCCAACAACATTTTATAGAAAATTACATTTTTGAATCCGAAAATGATGAAATTTTGACATGGAATTTGTCATGCATTTAGAACTCTTCTCTATGAATAATTGGAAAATACCAGACAAAAACTGGACCTTAATTTTGTGAGAAAAAATGTTGTAAATAGAATGTGCTCATCTTAACTAGTGCGTAAGCAGTAAAATTTGATTTTTCTACGATCAAAATTTTGCGGATGTAAGAGTTAATCATTTTTCTGTTAAAAGAATGATTGAACTAAAAAATTTTATATCTTATGTAAATGGTCTGGCATTTACAAATCTCTCTCTCTCTCTCTCTCTCTCTCTCTCTATATATATATATATATATATATATATATATATATATACATACGTGTGTATGTATTGTGTGTGGAAAAGCTGATCCTATGCAGTATACAAATAGCTTTCTTTCTTGGTGTGCTGATTGTTTCTATGCCTATCTAAAAGTGAAGTCTCCACCTCACGTTTGTCTCTTATACTTTAATTAATTTTGAAAACAGCTGGGCTCGGCTGAACACCAGTTTAGCTGACCTGAGCTCAAAACAGCCTATTCAAGTTCAATCTCCTCCTGATTGAATTTGGTCTTTTGGGGGCCAATTGGCAATAGAAACAGCAATAAACTGTCTCATAAATGTGCTCTAAAGATTATGGGAGATTCATAAAACACTATGTCATTAACGTGCACTAAAAATTATGGTAGATTCATGGAGTACTGTGACATAATGTTTTAAGAATTTGTCTCAATCTTTAGGGCACATTTGTATAACTTTTCACTAGTATTTTAGTGTCAAACTGCTCAGGATGTTTTTTCCCCTGCATCGATCCCGAAGATTGGAATGAAACACGGGATTTAAGTTAGAAACGAAGCTAGGCTTTATTTGTAACAAGTAAAGATTTAAAAAAACAATATTGTACACCAACCACAAGGTAAGAGACAATCCAAAAGCATTTAATAATGATCGATCATGTCAGAACCATATATAAGCATGGAACAGTGTGCACCCCTAACTTTTGTAAATCCATCCTATGTGTATAGCGCTACATATTGGTGCACATTCGCTCATTAGTTATGGTTTCTCCGATTTGCGCTTGATTAGCCGAAATTTTTTGCTTTGTCACTAGTTGTTGATCGGCAATATTGGTATATATTGGTGCAGAAAATTAGTGCTATATTTTTTTTCATGGCTATAAAAAATGTTGTGGGTGTGCTTGGGTAGCAGCACACAAGTTGTGTCGACGAGCTCAAGCTCCAACTCAATTCAAACTCGAGTCAAGCTCGACAGAACAAGTTCAAACTCGACACGACGGTATAAACTCGAGCTCAAACTCGACTCGTTTGACTCATTTATGTTAAGCATGTCAAACAAATCAAATTCTTACAACTCAAATTGGACTCATTTACTTTTTTAGTATATTATTTGAACTAGATCTCCACTCATTATAAATGAGTCGAGCCGAAGCTGGCTAGACTAGTTGCAGGCAAGCAACTAAGCAAAAATGTTGACAAGGTGCACAAAGGAAAAACAAAGAATATGAAGTGGGTGACCGATTGTGCGACAATACACTCAGGTTTCAAAGAAGCACAAGGCAAACGACAATGGGAATATATAACAAATTTGGGGACAAGAGGTCCCCTAAATACAAAACAATCAACAAAAAAGACATACCGCAAAAACATAAGCAGGAAGAAGAAATAAATACATACAAAATACAGAAAAATAAGAGAGAAGAGGAAAGACGAAGTGGCACAATCACCCAACCGCAGACTGGCAGCGGCGCTTTAATCTAATGGCAAACTGGACATCCCCTTGCACAAGACGAGCCACAGAATCTGGCGAAGAGAAGGTGCCCCTGAAGACCCTGTTGTTACGCTCCGCCCAAATGCGCCACCAAGCTGAAATGAGCCACGGCCTCCAGACATGATCCCAAGAAGCAGTCAGGTGGGGGGAAGGACAAAAGAGGAAGAGAAGACGAATGGATGGTGGGTTTGGAAGACTGCTAACTAGGGAAGGCCAAGTAGAAGCAAGGACACTAGAGAAAAAAGTGCAAGATGTAAAAAGGTGGACCCGAGACTCAGTCGCGACAAGACATAGGAGACACTGGTTAGCCAAACTGATGCCAAGGCGCTGGAGGTGATCAAAAGTGTTGATATGGCCAGTCAGAAGAAGCCAGGCAAAAGCAATGGCACGGGGAGATGGGCCAGGAGACCAAAGAGACCGAGAGGGAAGTGACGCGACAGAAGGACCAAAGGAGGCCAGGTAGCAAGAAGAAAAAGTGAACTCACAGGTAGGTGAAAGAGGCCAGGATGGGGACGTGGACGATGGAAGGTCAGCAAGGCGGAGGAAAAGAGGAAGGACAGAAAGCATGTCGGACCAAAAGTAAGAGGGGGAGGTGTGAGAGATAGAACTATGCCAGACGCTAGGTAAAGGCAGGTCAAATTTTGAACTAATGAATTGGGTGATGGGAGAATGTTCAGTTGCTAACCGCCACCACCAAGAACACAGAGAAGACTCGCAAGCCCGACTAAGGTTGGTAACCCCAGCACCCCCAAGAAGACATGGAAAGGCAACCACATCCCAATGCGCAAGGCGATCTGAAGGTCGATCCCCATCCCAAATAAACTTACGAATAAGCTTATCAAGCCTACCCAAAACAGCCACTGGAGACCGAAAGACAGACAAAGCATGGAGAGGGACTGACGCAAGGCAGTGCTTAGCTAGAGTAATCCGACCTGGAAGAGAAAGCAGCTTTCCCTGCCAACATTGAAGGCGATCAGTAAGCTTCTGCTCCACCCCATCCCAAAAAGAGGGAGCAGGAGACGACAACGTAATTTGAAGCCCCAAATAGTCCATGGGCAGGCCAGTAGCCTTACACCCAAAGCAAGCTTCCGCGAGAAGTACCGTGGCCGGATCCGCGTGAATGAGGGAAAGGTGACACTTGGCGGAATTGATAGAAAGACCCGAAATTGCTCAAAAACCCGAAGGATGAGCCACGTTCTCACAACCTGCTGGCGGGAAGCACTGCCGAACAGGAGAAAATCATCAGCGTACTGAAGGGTGGAGAATGACGGTAAGTGGGAGAGCGAATGGGGTGTGAGGAAGCCAACGACCGTTGCGTGATGGAAAAGCGCAGAAAAGCTTTCAGCAACCATGTTGAAAAGCAAGGGTGATAACGGGCAGCCTTGACGGAGGCCACGCTCTAGACAGAAGAAATCACCACACTTCCCATTGAAGGAGACCGCAAGCTGGGCCTCAGTGACAAGCGACATGATCCACTGTCTAAACGAAGGACCAAACGCAAAACGGGTGAGGAGGTCAGAAAGGAACTCCCAGCTAACCGAGTCAAAAGCCTTAGAGATGTCCAATTTTAGGATGAATGAAGGTAACCGTAGAAAGTAAAGGGAGTGAACAACCTCATTGGCTAGGACAACCGCGTCCTGCAGAAGCCGACCCTTCACGAAAGTAACCTGGAAGGGGTTGATGACCGAAGGCATGACAGGCGCTAGCCGCAAAGAGAGCAACTTAGCAATAATCTTGTAAGGTGTGCCTAGTATGGAGATCGGGCGAAAGTGGGTGACATCCGTAGGGTTAGGGCGCTTAGGCACCAGGACACAGGTAGCTTGATTGAGTTCCTTCAGGAAAACAGAACTGTAGGCGAACTCATCACAAAACGCAAACACATCCGCGCTACAAACCTCCCAAAAAGTGCAAAAAAATTCGATAGGGAAACCATCAATGTCAGGCGCCTTACCAGACCCAAGGGCCCAGACTGCGTTCTTGATCTCTTGGTGTTGGAAGGGCAGCTCAAGAGCGATCGCACAAGAGACAGAGAGAGAGGAGAGGTGAAAATCCGGCAGCGTGGTCCGGAAGCGAAGAGGTTTAGAGTAGAAATCCCGAAAATGGGCGCTCAGGGCCGGGAGGATGTCATCACCAAGAAAAACCATGCCCCCGATACCCATGGACTGAAGCAACGTCTGACGGCGCCTTTGAGAGGCGGCCAAGTGAAAAAATCTAGAGTTCTGGCCTCCAAGTGCGAGCCAACCCAGCCTAGAGCGCTGCTGCCAATGGATAGACTCCCTAATCCGCCACTCCTAGGCAAGACACTGCAAACAAAGCAGACGGGAAGACTGGTCCGCAGAAATATTATCAAAGGCCTGAAGGGACAGGATATCCTCATCCCAATCGGCCACTTTCAAAAATTTGCTGCTCCAGAAAATGCGCTTCCAGGCGAGGACCTCCCTTCTGATGGAGTGCAGCTTCCACGAGAGCCTAAAAGTAGCCCACCTACCATTGACTGCAGGAGCCCACCAATTTGGGACGGTAGCCACAAAAGATTCATCCCGGAGCCTCCAAAGCTCAAAACGAAACCTGGCATGGCCGATGCCAGCCCTACCCCGCAAAAGGGTAAGGAGCAGCGGAGCGTGATCAGACAGGTGCCTCGGTCCAAGAACCAAAGAGGACGAAGGAAAAGCAGAGAACAACTCAGGCGAGAGGAAGATACGATTCAACCTACAAAGGATCGGAGGGTTCCTATTATTAGACCAAGTAAATGTACCGTTAGTCGAAGGCACGTCAAAAAGACCGAACTCATCAACGAACGAACGAAAAACAGACATAGACGGGCCAGAAGTGACAGGGGAGGAGGAGTCAGCAGGGCTAAGCAAACAGTTGAAATCTCCTGCCAGCAGCCAAGGTGAAGCTGCAAGCTGGCGAACCTGATGCAGCTCAGCCCACAGCTGCCCACGCAAAGCCCCAACGCAAGGGCCATAAACCGCAGTAACCAAGACCAGACCATTAGGCCAGAATCTGCTGAGAGAAGCAGAGATAGAGTACCTACCGACATGCACAACAGCCCCCGTAAGGGGTGGGGACCAAGCCAGCAGGATGCCGCCAGCTGCTCCACGAGCTGAAAGGAACCCAAAGGACGGTTGGCGCAACAAGGTACGAACACAAGCGTGAGAGATGACAGACATCTTGGTCTCAACCACGATAAGCACCGAAGGTCCATGTTGTCGGATCCAAGAAGAGAGATACCTACGCCGATAACGGGCACTGAGGCCCGCACATTCCAACATGCAACCCTCATGGGGAAACCACGTGAAGCGACGTACGTCTAGCCTCCCTGGCGGCACCAGGATGGAGGTTGCGGAAGCCCCAATCCTATGCAATTCCCGCCGCAACCTGGCCAGGCTGGAGCGGGAGACCGGTGCCACAGCGGCAACAAAGGAGGAACGCAACAAATCAAGTTGCTCCGGAGGAAGAGAGACCTTAAGAGCGTCAAGCGCATCCGGGAGGGAGATGCCTAACTCAGCATCCAACAAGGGGGCAACAGGAGGTAACCCATCGAACAGGGAGTGACGACCCACTGGTCTAGTGGTGGGGCCAGACAACAGAACTGGGGAGGACGGGGGGGCAGAGGTGGACGCAAACTCAGACCATAGGGCGGGGGAAAAAGAGCCATCACAAGGGATGCAGGGGAGGGCAGGGCTAACCGGTGGGAGAGACAAGTAGGCGGGGTTTTGGGGAAAGCCGCGACTGAGTCTAGGGAGCAAAATATGTAGGGAAGGCCAGTCAGAGCTAAGGTAACTGTCAAAAGAAACAGAAAAAACCCAAGGCAGATAGGCAAAAGAGGAGGTCCTGGGTGTAAGGGGGGCCAGTAACCAAGGTAAAGAGCAATGTATAGACAACGGAGGGAGAACGACTGACTGGAGATGCCGAGGCACCAGAGGCCAAGACAACGCAGGCCGCAGTCGAACGAGAGCGAGCAACAACAGCAACCTCAAGGGGGCAACCCCCTGCCGACGGGCGGGCAGCCGAAGGGGACGGTGCAGACGACTGGACGTCGCCAAGGTCAGACTGAGCAGCAACCAGCAACGGGTCGGGGCCTTTCGAGGTGGACTCGCGCGGAGCCCCAGCTCGCAAAGCAGGAAACGGAAAGGGCAAGCAGGGTACCTCAGGGGAGCGTGGCAGAGAGCAAGCTAGACTCTTTCGCTGAGGAGAGGCTGGCGCGCGCGGTGAGGGAAGCAAAGGCGGAAGCTGAGAAGGCGGTAGCTCTACCACTGAAGAGCACTGGTGCGACGGATCACCTGGGCTGAAAACCTGTGGAACCTGTACCGAAAAAGGCGGACCCCGCGTACCAGGACAAGCAGGCCCAGGCCAAGGAAGTCTGATAGAGCCAAAGTACATAGAGCTCTCGTCCGAAGAAGGTGGCCGCTGAACAACAGGCAGAGGAACCTGGACCCAAAAAGAAGAAGTGACCACTGCGAACCCATGCCGCCGAGCAAAAAGGCGATGATCATTCTGACAAGCAAGAAAACAGCAACGAGAACACGTGACGGCCCGGTGGCCGTTCAAGGACGCACACCTCTGACACCACCACTGGCCCCATCTGACGCGGATAGAAGCGACAGACTGAAGAAGGTGGCGAAGCCTGGAAGCACGCCGAGAAGAGGGGACACGCCAAGGTGAGGGGGCTGGCCTACCAACGGAAACCACCTTGGGGAGCCTCGGCCGCAAGGAACAATCACCCATCTGCAAAAGAAGAAAACAACACCCCGCGGGCGGAAGGAAAGCCTGGAGGAGTCCACGAGCATCTCTCAGCTGAAGTGAGCCGGTGAAAACACAATTGAAGATAGTAGACTGCCAACTGAAAGACAATGTCCAAGCTTGACGGACCCCCTCAGGTGAGCAAAGAAAACCGATCGCCGCACGACAAAGCAAACGATTAAGAGGGAGGGGGTTACCCGGCCGGATACCACAAAGACTAGGACCCCCAACCCAAGCCCCCGAGGGTGGCCGCAAAGGCGGGGGAGGCGGAAGGGTTGCCATGACACCCCCACAGTGCAAGAGCAAAGGAAAAAGGGAACCTGTTTCTCACAGTCAATTCAGCAAACATTTACTGTGCAGCTTGCTCTAGGTGCAGGGAGAGACGCCCCACGGCTCCACAACGCCCCAAGTGAACAGAGAGGGAAGGGGGAAGAGCTCCATTGCACGGGGAAAGGAGGACGCCGTGCGGGAGACCGCCCGTCCGAGCGAGAGTGGGCCAGAGGAGGTCGCCCGAGGGGCCGGAGGGGACCGCCTGCCCGAACGAGAGAGAGCAGAGAGCCGCCTGACGGGAGGAGGATGCCCGCCCGAGTGAGAGAGCAGAGAGAGTCCGTTAAATGTGTCTTCACCGGAAGTCTACAACAGAGGAGGTCGCTGGAGGAGCCGGAGGAGGTCGCTGGAGGACGCCCGCCAGAGCGAGAGAGCAGAGAGGTTTAGGGTGTTGGAGGAGGTCACTGGAGGAGGTCGTCGGAGGAGGTCCTAACAGAGAGCCGGAGGAGGTCGCTGGAGGACGCCCGAGCTGGAGGAGGTCGCTGGAGGAGCCGGAGGTTGGAGGGGGTCGCTGGAGGAGCCCACCGGAGGAGGTCGCTGGAGGAGCCGGAGGAAGTCGCTGCACTGCTAATGGGCGGACGAAGAAGCGAGAGAGAGAAAGAGAGAGCCGAGAGCAAGGAACGAGAGAGAGAGAGAGAGAGAGAGGAGAGAGAGAGAGAGAGAGAGAGAGGGACCTGACTTCAGGTTGCCGATGTTGAAAATCTGCTCATCTGTGTCATGGCTGGAGAGACGGAGACAAGAGAGAGAGATGAATGAAAAGCAGCATCTACGATCAGGGGAGTTGCAAGCACACGTTTATGAGTTGTTCCATGGGTAGGGTGGAAACGACAAAGGTCACCTTTTTGCGTTCTATGATGCACACGAACAATTAGTTCCCATCTTATTTTGTCCAACGTCTGGTGCACCTAGCTCAAGACTGGAACGGTGTGTTCCCAAGAACTCACTGTTCCGACTACCAAACACCCTCTTAATGTACAGTTTGATCCGTTGGAAAAATGGAAATGGAATAATGTTTTTAGAAACTTAATTCCAGGTATTTGTGGAATGGAAATAAAATCCAAATTCTCAAAACCCCTTTCTGTTTGGTGGGCTTTGATTTATATTTCTGAAATCCAATTTCTCCACCAATGCACATTCCCGTAGCCGGATTCTTTCACCGTCTCCTTTCTCTCCATGTGAGGATAGTCAGTTGCCGCAAACATCTAATAACCACCCCAGCTGCGGGTGAGGCTAAAACTGTAAAGACAAAGAGAAGGCGGATGTCATGAGCCTGCTGTGAGATGAAGTGATGGTTGGTATGTGCTCTCTCTAATCCCTAACAGGCTTTTTTCTTGGTCTGTGGAGGTGACATTTCCGAAAAGTTTTTTTTGAAAATCTCTTCAACGGTCCTTTTTTTTCATGTCATGTTAAAATCTGGGCAATATTTTTTCACATTATGGGCTTTGGTAGTCCATGGGTGCAAAGAATCATGGCCTCTGTCACCTCACTGACCTTTGCTCTAGTTTTAAATGGCAGAGAGGGACAATACTTTGAAGTAGGGGTGGGTATCGGGCCGGGCCGGGCCGGCCCGCTAACAGTCGGCCCGGGCCGGCCCGTCGGGCCGGAAGCCTGGGCCCGGGTCCGGCCCATTTATATACCCGGCCATGGGCCGGGCCGGGCTTTATGAACAAATTCCATGCTCTTTTGACAGTTTTTTTGTAACCAACAGAAAATAAAGCCAGACAACAAAAACAGCCCGCAACCAAATAAATTGCAACACATAATCAAAACAGAAAAAATCATAGAAAACAAGAACAAAATCACAAGGCATCTTAATATCTCAAGAAACTTCTTTATTGCCGAACAGGAAGAGCTTGCCGCTTGTCAATCACAGGGATACAGTTCAGACAAGCAAATTATTCCCTTGGCCAGATGTGGTATCAGGTTTTCCATTCTCCAAAGAGGCATTTCTTGCACACGGGCTCATCTTGGCATCACAAGCAGCTTGGCTAGTCATGTATTTAATTTCCCAACATCCCAATTCCTTTTTTTCAACGAGAGGAATGATTTTGAAAACATATTCTGTTGCAGGGAGGAGATCTGAAATATAACATTTCCTGTCGGATTTCAGTAGAATACATGTAGGTTCTTCAAGATATTTAACTGTGCTAAATATTCGATGCCAAATGGTACAGCATGTAACTTCATCAGAATCCAGAAGAATCATAAGACATGTTGGAGAAACTTCTTCAAACTTGATACTTCTGAGGGGCACAACATCAATGGCTGCATGGTTCAATTATTCATGTCAACATTATTAATGTCCATGTTTAAATATGAAGTTTATAGAATATAATACCATGGCAGAAGATGTAATCTAGTGCTTCTATTGCAAAAATGCAGAGTTTTTGAACTTCAGAACCACAAGTAAGCCTATTCACAATTCCTCGTGCCATTCTTACATGTGACCCATCAAGGGGCCCAACTTCTTGTTCTAGCTTCTTGGCTGCAAGTTTGACAATGTTGTTGAGCTCCTGGTACTGTTTGGTCCCTTGTAGGAGCTTACGACTAAGAGAAAGTCGATAACACAAGGTATCCACCCTTCTAGCATCCTTTGCAACCATCAATTGCTTTCTCCATGACCTTCATAAGGTGGTAAGTCCATGGGAAATCAACCAGAATCTCAGAAAGGAGAGATGGTTAAAGCACATATATCAAAACGATGGAAGACTTCAACCTATACCTTATGTATTAGTTATCCAATATTGGTCTTCATTAGATCAGCATTTTTCATGAGTTTAGCTTTGCAACCAAATAAATTGCAACACATAATCAAAACAGAAAAAATCATAGAAAACAAGAACAAAATCACAAGGCATCTTAATATCTCAAGAAACTTCTTTATTGCCGAACAGGGCGAGCTTGCCTCTTGTCAATCACAGGGATACAGCAGAAACAACCATTTTACAGGCACATACACAAGAAAAAAAGCATATGAAAGCATGTAGATGAGTATACAAGAATGCATACTCTTGTGGAGTCAAGAATCAGAAGTTGAACATGCCTTGTGTGAATTAAAAGTAATATCTAGGGTAGAAGCAAAACCTTCATCGTTGCTTTTCATCCATATGCAAGCAAAATTTAACAAGTGAGAAAGACAATAGAGCTCCAAATTCATTCTTCTATACTTCCACTCAAACAGCAAATGAAAGCAACCGTTCCGTACTCAATGGGAGAAAATAACACCAACCAAGTCCCATTTTTAATAAGCAAAAGATCACTTCTAGTTATCAAAAACAGAAACAAAAGATCATACAGAGTTTGATGTAAGCATTTAATGTACAGTTTCTTGCTTACATAAAGAGTAAAGACTCTTGCAAAAACAGAAAACAAAAGATCATTTGAACAAAATTCGACATAGATTCATGTTCAGAAAATCATTATACATCCTACTCCTTAGATGGCTACATTCACCAGAAGCCTGGTCTTCAGTGGGGAATCAATTGAAGGATTTACTTCTTTCTCTTAGGTGCCCTGAAATTGAAGCAAGAAATTGAAAGTAAATCATACAAAACTAGAACAATTTGAAAACCAAATTACTTCAGTGAGATAAGTGCATACGTAGACAAATCTTTGATGTAAGTGCTACTTTATCTTCTAATATTCTTAGAAGAGTTCATGGTTGTACCTTCAATTGTCCATGTGTAATTTAACATGAAAAAAATGTTAATAACAATTAACCTGTACTTGTCATCATAGAATACGAAGCATTAATTAAAGTAACATTACCATAATAAGCATGCACTCGATTAACATTCATCGTCATAATGGTGCTCTGCATCCTGAGAACTATAACAAAGACATTTGTTAATTGAAGCACACTAAAAAGTTAATATGTATAAACTATGAAGCATTAACATCTTACCTTTCACACAAGTTGCTTGCATCACGAATCCAACTTTGTGTGCAGATTAATGATTCTACATTTTCAGGAGTCGTTGAACATCGATAATCGTTGAGAATTCTTCCTGATGTACTAAATGCAGATTCTGAAGCTACTGTA
>JAANDH010000794.1:0-137287 GCA_011799765.1 Nymphaea thermarum | reverse complement strand
CTCTACCTAGGTGCACAACCGCAACCCTAGGAGAGAGAAAGATTCTATTTCACTTAATCAACAATTACACACTAGTGAAAATATATAGAGGGAGCTAAGAGAGGCCGCCTAGAGTACCGAGCCCTGCCTCGGTACCCGCGCCCCAAGTAACCGGGTCCAGATCTGGACCCGGTTCCCACAACATTATGTATTCTAACACACATGATGTGTGCAGGTAGATCCACATTGTTCTTACAAAATCAGTGCTTCTGTATCTCCTACAGTCTCTGCGAGTAGATTCTTACTTCAGCATGGTTCCCAGGTCTGACTCCTCATTGTAATCACCAATTGCATAATAATTGATACAGATGCTGACTCTTGGATTTCTAACCTTAGATTGTGTTATTCTGCAGGTGTTCGGTTTCTGCACAGTTGTTTTGTTTTTTGCCATGATGCAACAAGCACGTGCTTGGGAACTTGATCTTCCATTGCCATCACTACTCTCAGCTATTGAATACAATATGAGAATGCCAAAGATGTTCACTTTCTTGGCTCTTGTACCAATATTGGTGTTTGGATTGCTTTCAGCCATTTCATCTCAGATGTCTCCTCCACTTGCCAACTTTGTCATTGTTTCTGTAGTTTGCTACCTCCTTGCGAACGGGACAATTATCATTTTAGTATTGGTCTCCAAATTAATCTTTTATGCTGCTGCTGTCACACATGTTTTTATTTGTCAACGGTGGGTAACTTCCTGATTGTTTATTGCCTCTGGGTCTGCTATAATATTTGCTCGATATTGAGCTTATATCTGTGTTTGTGGTGGCATGTTCTTAAAATTCCTGAAATTTTTGTAAATTGCTATTGTGGGTTGGCATGATCTTATGCTTTGTCCTATTTGTAGGTGGCAGTCCTGGGAACGAAATGCTAGCTTCATCCTTCGACTGAAATTTACCAAATTATTTTCCTTCATTTCTTCAATTAAGGTGAAAGTCCTTCATTGGCATGGCTATTAGGATTTTCATCAGCTATAAATGATTTTAGAACACTTATTAATTGTTAATCTTGCTTAGATCATTACTCATCAGGGAGTAACTCTGTGTTTGATATACACTGGTATCTACTTTCATCACATCCACTAAAATGACATGGACCATGAGTGTTTGATCACACAAATGAACATGTGCATGTAAATTGATGGCCATGTCTTCTATGTTGTAAATTACTAAATTGTTTGACACCGAATTATCTTGAAATACATTTAGCTGTCTTTGCAGTTTTGTTAAAAAGATAATACTCTCTCCTTTATAAAAAAAATTTCTGTAGATCTGAAGGGATAAAAATGGTTTGTTATAGTATCCGTGTTAAAAATAGTGTTGCCAAACGCTTCAATTTGATTTAAAGTTGTACTAGTGACAGATAAGACTTCAATAGTCTTATACAAAAAATTTCTATTCTCTAATGGGAAAATCTGCTTTTACACTATACTAGTTAAAAGTAAGTCTATGCCACTGGTTCCATATTCACTAAAGCAGATAATTCATGCGCTTCCATCTACAAATCCATTTACTTGTGCAGTTTTCAGGAAGGTAACTGTATCATTGCTGGGAATGGTAAATGTGACCCATCTTTCTCTTATTTCTAACTTTTCAATAGGTGGTTTGCATGATACAAAGAAACCCAACTGCTGTTGTAGCACTGGTTACAGTTCCACTGGTCTGCTTTGTTCATCCTGCTCTTGGGCTGATTGTGCTGCTTCTTTCTCATGCTTCAAATTGTCATATGGCCCTCTGCAGGTATTCCTTTAATAGCCCACTTTGACCTTTTTCCTTGAAATGGTTCCATATATCCAGTTTATAGAATTTGTCTTCCATATAGTTCTGGATGGTATTGACACGAGAAGAAAATTTATCAGCCAAACACCTCTGAACGACCTTGTGATGCGTCGAATTTTTTGGCAACTGGAATGTTTTAATTTTTTTATTTTAGGTCTTGGAGCCCTGTTTTTTGAATGTAACAATTTATTTTGACTTGAAGAAAGGCTGTGTTACCTGCCATATTACTTATATCAGCCACATATATCAGTGCAGCAGTGCTAAATGCTAATACATCCACTAAAGCTTTCTCAGAATGTAGAAAGCTTTTTTTCTTGTAAAGTTGAACACATAGCTAGTTCAGGACTTAAAAAGATGATGTGACATTGTAATACTCGATGACCTCAGGAAAGCACTAGACCTTCAATTTCATGAAATTCGCAGTCATGCTTTTGTGGCTTCTTCTCCTAAGAGGTGGCTACGGTTTTTGTAACAGTTTTTTGGCGGCTTGCTTTCGCAGCCATGCACAGAAGAAGGAGAAGTGGCTAAATGCAAATCTCAGAAGTGGTATATCCAGCCGATCTAAATCTAGCAATGCATTTGATCAGCTTCTTCCAA
Source organism: Nymphaea thermarum (assembly GCA_011799765.1). Taxonomy (NCBI): domain Eukaryota; kingdom Viridiplantae; phylum Streptophyta; class Magnoliopsida; order Nymphaeales; family Nymphaeaceae; genus Nymphaea; species Nymphaea thermarum. Next base: position 134,876 of record JAANDH010000794.1, on the reverse strand, counting down.
TGGATGATAACCATTCTACCATCCCAAATTCTGCAAAGAGCTATGGTGATACACAATTGGATATTTTTCACTACCGACAGGGCTTGCTTATGTTGCATTTGTTTGCAGCACTTATGTTTGTCCCATCACTTGTTGCATGGACTCAGGTATGTGTTGATTCCTTGGTATTTTAATATGTGATGACATGGTGAATTCAGTTGTGTCTGTGGGGTATCCATCATGAATGATAATTCGACAAACTAGTTCAATATGTTTTTAGTCTTTATGAGCTTGATATTTTGTGAAAATATTGTCATTTTTGGAGACAGGATTTGAAATGAATGTCCATTATGATATCATTCAAATGTATTCCACTAAGATTTGTTATGTTTTCTATTATCACATTCATGTGGATGGATTATTTTTAAATCAGTTAACTGAAAGTCTGAAACCATTGACACATTCGACGGATTCTCATGAAAATAATACTATTGATTCTGGTCTCCATTGTACATGGATACATGCCAATCAATCTGGATATCCATCAAATAAGTCTAAAATGCGCAACTGGATCCTAGTCTACTGAATCTGACTACGGGGGTTGGAATAAACACTGATAGATGCCTTTTGATATTTGGCGATGCCCCATTTTTACTTAAAAGTCATCCAAGTATTTGAAGATCATTGCAAAGTTGGCGATGGGCGTTGCATTTTTTTTTTTCCGGTCAGACTATGTGATGATACATTGTGCCACACAGTCTTTTTCAGTTAGCACATGCATACGACAAGAACTTTTCTTGTCAATCAGAAACACATCATCCATTTTAATGTTTGTCGAGATGATTTGAGTCCTTTATGACCCTTAAATGCTTTTGTTCACTTTTTTTCTTTTGAAGCTCAGCTATGTAGGGCTGATGAATTGGTTTTAGACATAGTAACTTCTGGTGATTATTTTTTGGTAAACTTGAATAATGTTAGCTGTTATCTTTCAGAGAATTGGGATGGGCCAAAGCTTCCCATGGTTCATTGATTCAGCACTTTCAGTTGGAGTCATGCTCCATGGTCTTTGTTGTTGGAAGCCAGAGCATAACGTTCCTTTGTTCCCATTACCTGGCATGCATGGGAATGAAGTTGGGTTGAGCTTTTTTTACTTTCTTGCTGGTTACTGCTGTTATTTTTCTGCTCTTCAATTGGCACCATATCAAGCTTGCTATGCAATGGCTTCCATCGGTGTTATTACTGTAATTTTGAGAATTATCCACAGACGAAGTAGAGAGAAGGGGAATAGTCATTTTAGCAGCAGAAAACATTCTCACAGACACTAGAGCTCTATGGTGCTTGTCATCTTTTTCTCATGGGCATTATGGGTCACAACGCAGCAGCTATCTTCTGTCCACCTCTGTGGATAACTTGCTGACCTGAGGAGTGCATGGAAGAGTCATTTCATTCTTGTGAAGGAATTTTCATGGCCATTTGCAGGTCCTTCGGTGTTCCAATTGATTTCTAGCTGATGAATTGAGTTTTGGCATGGGAACAGGCTGGATCCTTTTTGCAATGTAGAGTCTTCCACAACATGCTATTTTCATCAGGCATGCTACTGAAGAATTATAGATGCCTTGGTGCTATATTCGTGGTATCTCCAATCTTGTAACGTGCAAACTGCGGGAGAGTTTGTTGAAGTGCTGGACTCAAAATGATTGATTTGAATATAAACAGGAAACCCAGTGCACTAATCTTGAAATATCATGGACATATTCCAAGATTCTCAAATACTGATATTGTCTCCGAAGCCTCATAAGAGTTCTACAATTTTGACCTTTTTGGGTTATCATTTCCGAACTTTCCATCTCTCTCTCTCTCCGTAAAGAAACCTTGACGCCTCCAGTGGCCCTTTTTGACGAGGTGAATTGTATTTGGCGAGTGCCGGTTGTGGACCTCAATATTTACAAGATAACGACAGGTATTTCCATTCAACACGCTGATCGTTCGTTTTTTTTCCTCAGGTCATAATGCTAATGCACCAATTTGAAAATTCCATGAATTTATTTCCATGATTTTCAAGTGCTGCTATTCTCCAGGTACTCTCCTTGGAATTTTGAAAATCACCTTCATTGCTTTATGATAGTAACTTTTGGTTGCTCTCTCTCTCTCTCTCTGCCACACATGCGTCTAAATTGTTGCATAAATTTATTATATTGTATATTTTAAACATTCTGTAAAAGGAGTGATTCTCATCAACAATGGCGAAGATGGTGATGTTTTCACTAATTCGTATGAGCTAAAGGTGAATTTGCAAAGTCGAGAGGAAAAGCCTTCCCGTGTTGAGCGGTCCATCTTTTCAGAGGTGAACCGCGTGTAGTGTATGTTGGTTAATCCGAATGTTTTATTTCTCATCGTGGTAGTTTCTTTTAAACTGAGACGTTTTGATAAAATTATGCATTAAATGCATGATTGAATGTTCTGCGGCCTTTTGAACCTTCTAAGGCAGTTTGATAGATGTGATCTATATGATTTGTTCAATAAAACACACAGTTTCAATCGCATAATTTTGATGTATAATATGGAAAATTGAGGGCGTAATGAATCAAGTGCTTGCACTACATCAATATTTGACTGTTTGAGAATTTTACAACTTCATCTAAAAAAATTTTACCCAGACGATGATATTAACAATCAAAACTATTCTGAACCAATCTGGGCTATCAAACTAGATGAAATTGACACTTTTAGTCCAAGGCACTTGTGAAATGTGAAACAATAAAGCTTGGTGCATATCATTCAGTTTTCATGCCATATAACTTCATTTTTGTTTGCACATTAACGTCAAATCTAAAGTTCTTTGTCTTATATCTGTTTAACCTTTGCGCGTAGGTGTTTCCAACACGCCATATGCTTGTGATCATGGCAGTTACCAAATTTCATTCCATTTGCAGAGTAGATACAAAAGAGAACGCCGTCCCCTTTCCTTTCTCCATTTTGTAAACTCTCCCTTCCCCAGCAATCTTCCCCATCCCTTTGAACACCACCTGCGTAGTCTGAACAAATTTATGATGAAATCTTACCTACATCTTTCAATGAAATCTTAGTGATGGTAGACGTGGGACCTCACGCACATGCGGTGGGTTACACGCATGGTCCACATTCATCAGCAACTTCATTTAATAGACTACCAAATTGAAGTGCATGTAGACGCTTTTGTCCTGTTGATGAAAGTGGGTCAAATTCAGTTGGATCTCGTATTAGATACACTACTGAAAATGCCATCTAACTTCAGCATTGGACTCAACTAGTGGACTCCTTACTGGGTTTGCATTTATACTTGCTAGTTATAATAAGGATCCAAAGTCAGTTCAAGTGTTCAACCACCCCCTCCCTACCTAGTTTGCAATCTTGGTATTGTAGCTGAAAAAGGAGCCAAGAGAACCAAGTCAGCCTCGTCTGGGCACATAAATAACTTGTGAAACTATTCATTGATTGCGTACATACTTGGTGATCATAAATGAATCCAAACTTGATCATAAATGAGTTCAACTCTTTAGAAGGCAAGATTTATGAGCTGATCACACATCTAAATGTATGTTCACAGTTCATGTAAGTAACACGCTTTCAACGAAAATCCAAATGTAGCATAATTCTTTATCCTTTTCTCACGCCTAGCAAAAGACTTTTGGCTTTGGATAAGAATATTTGGAATATAAAAATTTAAGAACTTACTCGAATCGAATTTATCTACAGGATGAGCATCATTTTGGACACATATATTTTTGATTCCTACGCTACCTTTTTGGCTTGCTTTCGAGGAAAATTCCTCCGACTATAGCTTTTTATGGGTATGGTTTATAACGTTAAAAATTGGAATTTAGTGATTTTTTTTTTCCTCAGTCTCTTTGTCACGCCCTTTTCATCTCTTTTGAATGCAAGACCATTAATGCTTCTTTCCTTTTTCACGTTTTTTTTTGACTCACCAACTCTAAACTATCTTCCATTCTTGTCGGCAGCTGCTCTTTGCTGTTTGCTTTTTTATTTATTTTTTCAATAATGTTACACTTTGTTGAAGTGGGACTACGTCACCAAGGACAATAATGCCATATGAACAGATCCAACTGCGTCCATCATGAATGCTTTTCAGATATGGATATCGACTTTCCCGGATCCGGGTCCAATTAGGATCACAATTTTCGCCAGGAGCTAATATTGGGTCCATATCAAAGTATTGAGCTTGGTATTGCATTAATTGAAACTGGCTGTTTTCAGAAGTTTCTTTAGCAGAACTCATATTTCTTTGTAATTGGATCTGGGTCTCCATGTCCCACACCCTTTTGCAACAAGTTGAACCCAGATCCAGTAGGTTCCTATCCAACATGGGCCCTAGGGAAGGAAAATGCGCAAGCCGAGCTCGAACTCGGCTTGAGTCGCATATTTATTGGCTCGAGCACGAGTCGAGCTTTTCGAGACAACCTCAAGCTTGGCTCGATTGAGCTCGCATCACTTTATTCAGATATTTTTTTTCTTAAATGAAAATAAAAATCACAAAAAAGGTGTTAAAATTCATCACAAAAATTACTGATATACTCTCATGGAAATCAACAAACAGGGAAGACAGGAGCCGAGTTTAAAGGATTCCAGCTTGTGTAACTCGAACTCGAGTCATTTATAGCTCCAGTTTTAACTTAAACTAGTCGAGCTTGAATCAATCTGAGCTAGCTCAACTTGTTGCACATCCCTAAACCTGGCTTTCTTTTAGAAACATGGACTTGGTTTTGAGTGATATTGGTGAGCTAAAAGCATCGATAGATTTTGGATATAAAATCTGAACCAGGTCCGGCCGAAAATTTATTTTTCACCCGATTTGATCCTATTCACAAGTATTGAGGAGGTTATGTTGCGCATGAAATTGTGTTTGGACTGATATTTTTCCGGGTGCCGGTAGCTATTTGGATCTTCGTATTTCTTCGGATCCGGTTTTGGAATGTAATCCGGCTGCACTGACACCTTATGAACACTCTGCTAACGAAGCCCTGCCGACAAGTACTACTTAACTTGAAATATCATAGTCGCAGGGATATATATGATTCAAAGAATATACTGTTTAAATAAATATGAAAATGATCATTTATGTGAAATTATGTTTTTTTGGAAACCTGATATACAAATTAATAGTAGTGTTTGAAGTTGATCTCACATTAATCATATTCAGATATACTGTTGGCTGAGATTTTGGATCTTTGGCAATTCTTGCCTATAAAAGCAGCAGTTTCTGATAGCCTCTTATTTTTGTGCCCAGGTTTCCAGTAAACTTATATAAAACCGAAAATCTCACAATGTTCTTGAAAAATATTCGTTCTAAAAATACCATGGATTATTTTTTGACAAGCCTTAGATTTACTCCCATATATTAGAATAGCAAAATAAGTAGGGAATAGTTCGAAAATCTTTGGGTCGGCAGAGGTTCCCCGATAACGAGGAGTCTTACTTAACAATTAATTCGTCGTGATGTATTTAAGAATTTTCTTGAGTTATAGGCTCTTCCGAGTCAATTAGAGTTAAAATGGAGACTTATGGGAAATTTCTTGCAAGAAGGAGGGTGGGACGTATAAAGTGATGGAGGAAGCGTGGGAGAGAGCAGGCCGATAGAGAGAGAGAGAGATAGAAGAAGTGAGAGGGAGAAGGGAAGGGAAGGACGGGGTTTGGGAAGGAAGAGGGAAGACGGAAGAGAGATGGGACATCTTCTTCCTATCCGCCCGGAGGAGGAGGAGGACGACGCCGAATCGTGGAGCCTCAAGAAGCAGGCCCTGATTCAGGACGCCGCCCGGAACCTCTTCAACGGAGGGCTGGAGCAGCGGATTCAGGCGGCCAGGGACATAAGGAAGCTTGCCAGGTCCTCCGTCAGAACCAGATCTAGCTTCGCGGCCGCCGGCGTCATCCCCCCGCTCATCTCCATGCTCAATTCGTCGGAGATCGACGCCAAGGAGGCCTCGTTGCTCGCCCTCCTCAATCTGGCCGTCCGCAACGAGCGGTAGGGGCTCATCTCCTTCCCCTTTTGCTTTTCTCTTTGTGGGAAAAACCTATGATTGGGACTCCCCCTCCCTCTCCCCCATCATCATCGTCATCATTTTCTTGTTTTTGTGTTGAAACAGCAGAGATGTCCTTTTGATTGTTATCTTTGCATCTCACTTGCTTTCTTCCTCCTTGTATCTTGCTGAATCTGACGGTGCCCTTTTATATTTACTTTTGAAGTGACCAGTATTCGTGTATTCGAGTTTGCGTCGGCAGTGGCTGTAGTCAGGAGAGGTCGGCTTATCTTTCTGTTAGCTATCGTTCGGGATGCTTATTTCTTTTCTGGAACTGCCCACTCTTCTTTATGTTACTATGCTTGTGATCAGCAGGATGATAGCGAGTTAGAACCGTAGCTCTCTTCAGCTTGCCTGAAATGATTGAAGGCTCTGTTATCTCTCGTTTCTTGACCTAATTTCTTTTGCCGTGGATTATTTTCTCCGGGAAATTGAGGAACGCTCTTTTCTTGGCTATTCTGAAGTCATTAACATCTTATCATCACTTTTTTGAAATGTCTGCAGTTGCTCAGCATTCTTCTGTGAAAGTGTACTTCGTTCTTCATCCTATTCACTTATCCTACTGTCCTACGATTTGGATAATAAGCTTAAAGGTTCAGAATGATATTTTTTCGGCACTTTACTCTGCTGCATGTCGAAGTGTATGTTTGCACCTTCTGCTGGTATTGCTCGTTATGGTCGGACACTTTCGTCGCCCATAGCACCAGTTGCAGAAACTCCTGTGTAACTTTTTTGCTTTTTTCCTGAATCCATTCAAATCATCTCCTTTTTCTGCTTTCATCATCTGTTTTTTTTTTTTTTTATAATTTGTAGTAGGCACATAATAGTCATCCAAGTGCTCTTGGATGAAGTTCCAGTTGTTTTACTACCGTTTGGCATATTGGAATGATTGGCCTTCTCCTGTTTTTATCTGATATTTAGATGTCTTCGAATTCTACTATTGAACTAGATTATTCCAAAGCCTTTTTCGCTTCTTCTAAAGCATTGTCTTTATAATGGAGAGTTTGTTTTTCCTCATCTGAAGAGTGTATTAATAACTAGACTAAAATATAACGTCATCTTTTGCTCTTAGAGGTGTGAATTTATGACTGTATCTCTCTGCTGTGAAATTGTGATTTTGTTGATGCTTGGCTCATTCAGGTTCCATTAGATGATTTCCTTGAGGTTTCCTTGTTTATGCATTTGTCTTTTTAGTGACAACTGACATGATTGCTGTTTGTTGTCACTTGTCAGAGTTAGATGATGTGAACATGTTCTTTGTTGTGTCACATCACTTGACGGTTTGATTATTTCCTTTTGTTTCCACTTGTGCTTTTTACCTTGCTACCGAGTGTTTATAGCATTTTCAGGTCATTCTGATTATGTCATGACCGAGTTTCTGTGCATTTTTTTGTTTGTTTGTTTTTACTTTTCTTGATGTGAAGGTATGTTTCTTTCTGTATCTTTAGGTTTTTCTTTTCCCTTTAGCATATGGCTCAAATAACTCATGATTTATTGTTTTTATATTCTATGAGTGAATGTTTTCCTTTTTGTCATTAAATTCAAGATGATGGGTCTAACCTTGCACTACATGCATGTGTGTGTTTAGGAGTGTTCTCTCTCTCTCTCTCTCTCTTTTTTTTTTTCCTTCTGGGGGGGAGGGGGTGTTGGTGGTTGGGGGATGTTTACTTTTATTAGTACTGGCTAGTGGCTACTGCTGCTATATGTGGTAAGGCATCTTACTGCTGCCCATAATAGGGGTCTGGGTCATGTCTCAGTCCTGATGTAGCTTACCATCTTATTATTGGGTGGATAAATTGGCTTGTTCCACGTTCCTGCCAAGTATGATAACAAAAATCTGGTTACTGAATCTCTTCACTTCTTTCAGCTTGAACATCTAAACTTTAAAGTCCAAACTCATACCAGGTGAATGCGGCATTTAATTGGCGACAGATCTGATCATCCTCCCCTATATGCATCGGGACCATCCAAATGGAATTTTATACACATGAACACAATTTGCAGCTTGAGCATGTAATTTGAGCATTCTGTGGCTGTTCTTTTGTGGAACAAGCCAAATCAAGATATTCATTTGCCACTGCTTCCCTAGCGAACTTGGCAGAAGTAAAAAATCTTGATCTAAGAGGTTGATTATATATTATCTAGTGAAAAAATCGTAAACATTTTGATAAATTAACTTAGGCGGGAACTAGATTTGAACCAGTGACAGGAGGATTTTGAGGCCTCTGCTCTACCAGTAAAATTGATCTTATCTTTACCTTGCTGTAGATGTTTACAAATCTCAATTCACAGTCTGTTAGATTCAAGTCATCCCAGTTCATCATCATCCCTTTATCAGTCCTTATCCCAAGTAAAAGAATTGTGTTTACTGGTTTTCTTTATTTGTTCCTATTCCGTGTTGGTGCAACCTTAGATACCTTGTGATCATTCACGTCACAATTGCTTTTATCTTGGTCTTCAACAGTCTTGTGATTAAGCTGCATGCCTAGCACTTAGAACTGCCTAGCTGGTTTATCTAGGTCACCTTTTTTTATTTGTTTTTAATGTATTCATGCAATTTATCTTTTGCTTCATGCAGATATTGGTGCTCTATGCACTAGTTAGCATTTGGACGTTGGATTGTAGGTCCCTGTTATCCTTTTATTTTTCGTCTACTGCCTCTACATGTTTTTATGATGTATGCGTTTCACGAATGGGGTACATCGTGTCAGAGGTTGGTTCTGCATTATGCTGTCCATTTTTGTTGTTTTTCATTGTGCAACATTCAAAATAAGAGATAGTGAATGTGTCCTTTTAATTTGAGGGCCTTTGCACACGTTTGTCTTTGAAGTCCAGCTGTAGACTTCCACTTGCATCTGTATGCTTGTGTAAGTACTGTTAATTTCCTGCTTGGGATAGTAGTTTGGGAATTAGGTTTTTTTATCCATACTTCGCCCAACTTCTCCCATCCGCTAAATATCAGTGATAATGTTTTATTCTCTCCATGCATGGGAGGAAAAAGAATTCATCTAATTCAACTGCATCAATCTATGGACAAAAGAAATTTGATGAGCCACTCTTATCTGAATTTTGTGCAGGAATCTGCTAAATTAGTGTTCAGTTGCTTGGATCCTTGATGTGATTCTCCCTCATCAAGTTTTTTGAAATCAGTATCGTAAATATTGGTTTTTCATTTAAACGGCATGTTGAAGCCTTGTCGTTTAGAAGAACAGTATGGTCTTGTTCTTGAGGCAACTTTTTGTTGAATTTCTCTTTTCCATCCATTGATTTATTGATTGTTATTTTGCTCTCATTTTTCTTTTCAGGAACAAGGTCAAGATCGTGAAAGCTGGAGCTGTTCCCCCACTTATTGAGCTTCTGAAGCTTGAAGACGGTGGTCTGAGAGAGTTGGCTACAGCTGCAGTTCTTACACTTTCTGCCTCTCCTGCCAATAAGCCAATCATCACAGCTGCTGGGGCTGCTCCACTTTTGGGCCGAATTCTAAACTCTGGAACTGTTCAGGGCAAGGTGGATGCGGTCACTGCCCTTTACAACCTCTCCACGTGCACAGAGAATCAAATCCCCATTCTTGACTGTGGGGCTGTCTTCCCTCTCATCAGCTTGCTCAAGGAATGCAAGAAGTACTCCAAATTTGCAGAGAAAACTACTGCTCTGTTGGAGTCTTTGTCACATACTGAAGAAGGAATAATTGCGATCGCATCATCAGAAGGCGGGATACTGGCATTGGTGGAAACCATTGAAGATGGATCGCTTGTCAGCACAGAGCATGCAGTTGGCGCATTGCTTGCCCTGTGCCAGAGTTGCAGAGAGAAATATAGGGAGCTTATCCTACAGGAAGGTGCGATCCCTGGACTCCTCCAGCTGACAGTGCAAGGGACAGCCAAGGCCCAACACCGAGCACGAGCCCTTCTCGAACTGTTAAGGGATACCCGTGAGCCGAAGCCATTGTCATCGGCTGAGATCGAGACTATTGTGTATGACATTGCTGCCCGGGTTGATGGTGCAGAGAAAGCAGCAGAAACTGCAAAGAGGTTACTCCAAGACATGGTCAAGCGAAGCATGGAACTAAGCATGAGTAGCATTGAACAGAGGGCTTTCTCATGCACGCCATCTGATTCATCGTCCTCGTCAGAGATGCCATCTTCATGATCGCCATCTTCATTCATCGTTCTCAGGAAGGAGTCCCAGTGCCTATGTAGCCAGCCCAGGCCGACGATGGTTCGGTATCAGGAGACTGGTAAAGGCATGTACATTTTTTTTTTTTCTGTTCTCAGTCTCCAGGCAGCCATGTCAGAGTTTCCATGTTGTACATGTATAGGAAAATGCTGCTGTTTGGTTTGTTCACAGGAATCTTAAGATGTAGCTCTTGCCTGTTGAAAATCTCTCTCTCTCCCCCCCGGGCGCCTGTTTTGACCAGTGTTGTAAAAGGCATACGCCTCACGCTTTGACATTTTTACAAGAAAACGCCTCAAAGCTAAGAAGCTTGAATTGAACCAGCACCTCTGGGAGAAAAAGGCAGGCCCAGCGAACTACCTGTCATTCTGATCGTGACAAAAGAAAGAAGGGGTGAGGCGCATCTACCCCTCAGGCATGTTTTCTTTTTTTGTTTATAAGATTTTAAAAACTTGAAGAAAAGAAGAAGAAAATGGCTGATGGATTTAAGCTAAGGTATAATGTCTAGATTTTGTTATTGAAGAGAGAGACTGAGGGAAAGGAAAAAAAAATTCCTTCTACAGAGGTCCACCTTTGCCAGCACCCTGCTGCTGCTCTGAGGTCTCTCTGTTTCTCCGACTCTTTTCTCGGAGCTTGAAGGCTGCAGAGGGGCCATGGCGACGCTCTCTCTTTTTCTCTCTCTCTCTGCAGGCATTGCCGATTGAGGGCTGGCGGTGTCATGCCTTCTTCTCCCAGTTTTCAGTTTGCTTAAATTGCTCTTGTACACTTGGGCTTTTACAACCATTGAATTAATTCCTTTCCCAAGCATTCCCTCTTCTTAATCTTATGCAGACGACCCTTAAATAAAAGCCTTCCAAACGAAGAAATTGTTTTCATTATTAAAACCTCAGGTTAATGATAGACCTGAGGTAGGACTAGAATAGCCTTTGAAGATCTCCACAGAAAATTAACTTAGACTGCATCTCATTTTGCTGCCGCACAAGAGCTAGCATGCTATTTTAATGGCTCCCCAGTCATAGAGTCACTAATCTAAAAAAAGTTTAATATAATCTGATGTTATGAGCAGTAAATCCTGATCATCTGGTGTTATTTAGCCTTTCTTTGATAGTATCAAGATTCTCTTTCAGCTAAGTTGGAATCTAGAACCAAAAAATGAAACAAGATAATTAAGAAAGCAAAATTCTTGCAATTAAATGAAGAAAAACAAAGGAAGCAGCAAGGGCTCCAACTAACCTACTGACTGATATTGTATGATCAATGTTTAATTTTTCAATGGTTATTAACTGTTGACTCAGTGATGTTAAACTTCAATCAGCATTTCCTGATGTTATTGCAGATTTCAGAAATGTTGCCTTCTTTTTTAGATTTTACGATGATTGCAATTTGTTTAGCGTTATAATGCTTAGGCCTTAAATACACATTCTAGGATATGGTTTGATAATACTGGTCATCAATTCTTTTGCTTGGATTACCTAATATGCTTTTACTTTTTTTTTTTTTCCCAAATTTCTTGTTATGTTTATAGTCATTATATAATTTACAAATTTGGCCATGAAGCTTACACTTCAACCAACGCCTCGCTTCGTCTTGCTTTTTCGCATTTTACAACATTGATTTTGATGGAAATATCATAGCTAAAATAGTTTAACCTTTAAAATCTCAATCCAAAGAAAAAATTATTGAAAATCTAATATTACTTAAATTCATCGGAACATTGACTAAGATATTCTATGTATGATGATTTGTTACTTATAGAATATGTTCTGGCCTGGATTCTGAATTCAATTTTAGCTCAATATCTTAAGTTCACACTTCATATGAAGTTGATTGTTAAATATGCTTATCTACTCTATCAAATATAATTTGAATTCGAATCAAATGTCTCAAACCCGATCCAGGAACACACAAGTGTCGATCCATATTTTTGTCTTCTTTTCATCATGCGATTTTTCTAATGGTTAGTTCAGCGTCTGGATCCACAAATTCAAAATCCAGAGAATTATTTTCCAATTGTACATAGCCTTTTGTTTCGTTCTCCATGTGGTCGCTATCCAAGAATAATGGCTTGACCCACAAGTCAATGATAGCTAACTTTGCTTGTGAGGCCATGATGCTGCCACATTATAGTTTCAGAAATATCAGCGATATCTTGACGCTTTGCAAGACAAAAGGAAGACCAACTTTTGGAGTTTCGAAGACTCAAAGTTGTCGGTGTAATGAGAGGAACCATGGCGGTCTGATCAGCAGCTACAGTTTCATTATCAACAGCTTGATTCTTATGGTGCTAAATTGCTCCAACTAGCAAGTGAAAGATCACACACCATCTGAGTTCCACTGATTTAAACAGTTAGTTGATCTGATCACATGGAAAAGATCCACCACCCATTTGGTATGAATTCATTGTGTTTGTTTCTTTCCATATTTTGACATCTTCTTGCAGATGTTGGATCCAGGCAATTCGAGTTTCGATCCGGAGTAGACCAACCATGTAGATCACATCCATATGGCTGAAATTGATTCAAGCAACTCGAAACATTGATGTTCTTATCATAAACTTGCAGACAATAGTTGCATTGGATCCCTGTTTCCATCGTCGATCTAAGCCTGAATTATGCAGAAACCAGACATGATATTTGCATGCTTTTTTGGAAGCATTTGATTGTTTGAGATTGAATGCAAGGGAGACCGGTGGATTAGAAGAAAAGTAGTAATTGATCACATGGACCACGTCTACTGGCATTGGCCCCATGGCCAGCTGATCAATCATTTCCACAAACTACAGTGGACGGATGGCTCGTTTTAGAGTTTGTGTATATGTGATTTCTGCGGATGCAAATGGATCAGGATTCAACTCGGAACCATGCTGGATGAGATCCAAAAACAGATATGGATCATGTTCTGGATTGGATTTGGTTTGGGATGACATCGATTGGGTCCAGCCCGAATTCTATGTTTCATCACTGGATCCAATAAAAGAAGGGAAAAAACTTCCAGGTCTTCAAATGTAAAGGGTGAGTTTTGATCAGAACTCAAACAAAGCTAGATAGATGTACAGCTTTTGGCCCAAATCAGGTTCATGCCTGAGATTCCCATTTGTCATATCCAAGTTCAATTAGAAAATATATTTCTGGGTCTTGTATTTTAGATCTCATCCGAGTATCAGATATCGGGTTGGGAATGAGAAACTCACTGATCCATGGAGTATAGTGAAACATTATTGCTCCAATTATTTATCTGAATAAAGGGGATCCACATAACCACTCCAAAATTTGCTTTTTCTCTTTCTTTGGGGGCATGTGCACAGTAATTCCAATTAAAAGCAAAGAAGCCCACTTGATAAGGACACCAATGAACCTAAAAGTCAAGAGAAAATATATCTCATGAAGCTCTTTAGTAGGTGAAAGCATTTATCATCCGCATATATTGCCTGGTTAGTTTGACTCACAAGTGAACCTTGCATTTACTCAAGTGATTTTTAAACTCATCCAAGTTTAGGAGATCAAAATAATATCCTCAAGCCTGACTCTGATAGAAAGGTAATATCATGTTTTACTTTTTCCTATTAATGCTAGAGTCAGAAAAGATTATGCATGCCAATATCACGTGTTCCAGGTATCTTTGAACTGTTCTTTGGACCCTACAGTTGAACCCCAAGCCAAGTTGTGATTTCCTTGCATCACTGAAAACCATTAATCTTGTCTCTAAAAGGGCATAACTAAAGCTGCGTTCGCTCTTTATTTCCTGCCTCGCTTTGGGGGATCCAAACCCAAGAATTTTATTCATGCCTTTCATTGATAGCAACAAGTTTGGCAAGACGAGCCCTATACGATCACCTGATAGTTCAATGGAAGTCATTTTACCTTTCTTTTATACCTTTTGTGGATAAGAACATTGTTTTCTTGTAACACATTTTCAAGAACACAGTGTTCTTGTTTCAAGAAACATGATATAATTATGTCCAACTTTTTGATTGATAAATTTGCAAACATATGCGATCACATAACAGAACAACATAATGCTATTCCAATATGTCTTTTAAGAATGAAATGTTCTTTTTATCAAACACCATCTTACACTTTGATTACGCCACCTGGTCTTTTTTTTTTTTCATGTTAAGAGACTTGCACAGTAGCTGAAGAGATACTCTCCAAAAATGTAGGGAGAATCATGTCTGTTTTACTTTTCATTTCCCGTTTCTGTATCAGTTCTGCAATTTAAAAGATGATGCCCAAGAAAGAAAATGTACAGTTCAGCTATTAAAATCTCGATAATCTTCAATCTAAAGCCCATTCTGCATCATTGGTGCTAATAATTTAGGCTGCCCATGCTTCCTTTTCTTGGGAAAAAATTATTTCTCGAGGGAAAGAACTTCCTTTTCTGGTGTTTTTTTTGTCATGTTAAGAGAGTTACACACTAGCTTAAGAGATACTCTCCAAAAATGTAGGGAGAATCATGACTGTTTTGCTTTTCATTTCCCATTTCTGTATCAGATCTGCAATTTATAGGATGCTGCCCAAGAAAAAAAATGTACAGTTTAGCTATTAAAATCTCGATCATCTTCAATCTAAAGGTCTTTTTCAAGTTCTGCCCCCTTGCCCTTTGCCAGGGAGGCGAAGCTCTTATTGCCTCGTAAATGCAGCCCATCTGCATCATTGGTGCTAATAATTTAGGCTGCCCATGTTTCTTTTTCTTCGGAAAAAATTATTTCTCGACTCGAGGAAAAAACTTCTTTCATAAGAAAAAACGGTCTTAAAAGTTTTTCACACCTGCCCATTAAATGCAAGATGTTGATTTTCTTGTGAAAATTGAGTGACACCTCCTTATGAGGGAAAAATTTCTCTTGAAAAGGACTCTTGAGTTGTTGTATAGTTTGACTTGTTTTTCTTTTTAATAGTCGAATTAAGGTCTCTGTGCGGACCACTAGGATAAAATGGAGAAAATATTGACTTGAGTTAGAATTTGTTTCAAGTCATGAATTTAACACTTCATGTTCCTTTTTATCAGTAATTTGACCTCACATGTTCATTTGTATTAATCAAACATGCGTTAGTTAAGAGAAATAGAATTTTTGTTTTTTCGTTCTTTCCAATCAAACACACAAACAATGTTCTATCACCAAAGGCGTTTTGATACAATTTTTAAGGTATTTTAATCATGTCAACGGTCAAAAATCTGAAAAATCACCCGCCAACAGCCTGAGAAACCACCACACGCCCCCTCACCTCGGATAAAAGCCCTCCAAAAACCCCTCTCTGGCTCTTCCCCTCTCTTTCTCTTCTTTTACATTTCAAAATTCTCTCTCTATCTCATCCCTGGACTTCAAAAAATTAGGGTCTCTCCGGCTCTGCCTCTGGTGGGTGCAGGCATCTCTCAATGGCCACCATGGATCTCGTTCCTTACAAAGACTCTAATTCCGAGGCTTCTCCGTCTCCCCAGAACCTCCCGTGGCAAGAGATGTTCCGATCTGCATCGGTCAGGAGGCCCCCCGGTCTGCCCACCACCGCTGCCGCTGGTACATCTAAAGGCGGCACGACCGTGGAAGCCAAACCTCCTCCGCCGGAATGTCCCCCATCAAAACATGCTTCTTCTGCCCTTGCCACTAATCCCCAACTCTCTCTGGCCCTCTACATCGCAATGGCTCACGCGGGCCTCGTACTTGGCATCGTCCTCCTTTTCGGCATCGCCAAACTGCTCGAAGAGTATCTCCGCCCGATCGCCTGGGCGGTGCTTTGCTCGATGCCTCTTCGAGAGATCCAGTCGTCTCTTGAGGATTTCTGGACGTACCCACTGAATCTGGGTGTGTTGGAGACCGCCCTCGCCGTGCCGGTTGCCATTTTTCGGGCGTCCATGTCGACCATGATGGATATGGCGGTTGTCGGGCGCCGGATGGTCCTCTGGAAATCGGCTGTGGATCGCCGGGAGAGACGGAAAATTGGGTTCTCGAAATTGGTGCAGTGGTTAGTCTCTTTCGGCTTCTTCTTGTTTACGTATGAATGGTTTGGTGTGGGCGCAGTATTGGCTTTTGCATTTTTGGGGTTTCTGGCAACTAAAGTTGGGATCATTAACGCGGAGTCCTCTTGTACTTCAACACTGACTGCGATATACTCGGTTCGAAAGAGCCGGAGTTTGTCGAAGAAGGGGATTCTTAGTAGGGTTAGTAGGAGTCTCACCTCTGGGATTCTGAGCAGGCTGAAAACCATTGTGGCATTAGGCTTGATTTTGGGTTTCATTTTCGGTGTTCTTTTTGGTGGATTGTTCTTCTCATACAAGATCGCAGTTGAGGGAAAAGAGGCAGTAATTTCTCTGAAAGTTCATATGCAGGAGAATGACTACGCCGAGAAACTCGGTATCAAACAATGGATGGAAGAGAATGACGTGCCTAAATTGATGGATACCTATACTTCTCAATTCTATGAAATGGTCTCAGAACAGATTGATTTGTTAGCAGCACAGTATAATTTGACAGAGTTTGTTGACGGTTTCAAGCATTTCATGAACAAAAGCAACACTGAACTAGTGGACTCGGGTG
Organism: Nymphaea thermarum; assembly: GCA_011799765.1. NCBI lineage: Eukaryota > Viridiplantae > Streptophyta > Magnoliopsida > Nymphaeales > Nymphaeaceae > Nymphaea > Nymphaea thermarum. The sequence continues at coordinate 118,124 of JAANDH010000794.1, read as the reverse complement.
CGCCAACGGTACAACAGCATCACTACGTTGAGAAACTTCACATCATTAGTACTCATGCTCAGAACCGGGAGTGGAAGGGGATATATATGCAGTTGAGTGAGATGCTTCACGAATTATTAATGACAAGAGAGGACTTGGTCGACAAGGCGAAAGCGTTTGCCCTTGAAGGAATTGATGTCATGAAACGTGTTTTCGACAGTAGCAAATCTGTTATTGGTGGGGGTGCAAGTTTCTTGGTCTCGATCGTTCTTTCCATATTTTCGGGTGCTGCCAATTTTTTAAACTTCATCTCGCATTCCATCGTGTTCTTTTGGCTTCTTTACTATCTGATTACTTCAGAATCGGGTGGGGTAATGGATCATGTTCTTGGCATGCTTCCTGTCTCAATGACTACAAGAAGGCAATGTGCCGAAGTGCTTGATCATGCTATCAGCAGTGTGCTTCTGGCTACAGCAAAGGTTGCATTCTTCCAGGGGTGTTTCACATGGCTTCTCTTTCGCTTTTACCAAATACATTTTCTGTACATGTCCACGGTGATTGCATTGGTTAGCCCTTTGCTGCCAATATTTCCATCTTGGATTTCCTCAATTCCAGCAGCTGCTCAGTTGGTTCTGGAAGGGAGATATATCGAAGCGGTCATCATATCAGTTGCCCATCAAGTGCTTATGGATTTTGGGGCTTCTGCGATTCAGGAAGATATTCCTGGGCAAAGTGGGTATCTAACTGGACTTAGCATACTCGGAGGAATGGCATTGTTCTCGTCTGCTCTGGAGGTACGCTTCCTACTTCCCTGAAAGTATCGAACTTACTCTTTCAATCCTTTGTTGTTTTTATACACCCTTTATCTTTATCTTCATAATTTACACACTTTTGAGCCTCCGTCTTTCGTTAAGGTCTTGTGTAATTCAAATTATTCTGTAAGTTGAAATGGCCCGAAAACAAGCTGATTTGGTCCTGGAATACTGGGTACTCTAGGTTCATGCTTTTACAAATTGATATGTTGTAAATGCATGACCCATTCGTGGATATTTTCCACAGTAGGGCTCACAAATCAAGCTTCAAGCGATAAATATAATTGAGTAAATGAAAATATGCGGAAGGTGCAGAATAACCATTCTCATTGAAATGATAGCCACGAGTATATGGTCAAGTAAAGCCGCTATGTTTTTGTGCAATTTTATCAACACGATTTTTATGCAGTATCCAACATGAGTTGAACTGAACCCAGTTGAAGTCCACAAAATCTGGCTATTGAACCTTATAATTAGATCCATCATGAGGTAACTGGAAACCTGGAGAGCGTTGGCTGAGCATGAGAGACAAGTTTTGAGAGCCATAAAGAGCCTTAATCTACGGCAATGACAGATAGCATCTAATCTTGGGTTCTAACTTCTAACAAACCACACACCAGAAACAACGTGTATTTATACTGTTCACACAAAGTAGGTGCACCTTAAACAATATGTAAGAGTCTCTTCAAGGAGTTCGCTGCACCCATATCTTACCTGCACTGGGGGCTCTTCAAGGAGTTTAAACAATTTTCAAAATATCACATTTTTTTCACATTTTTTTGTTTTTCTTTATTTTTCCTTTTTGTGCTTTATGGAAAGACACTGAAACTTGCGTCAGCAGTTTTGCTTTTGATATTAAACGTTGAGAACAAGTGGATTATGCCATCCACATCATTAAGCTGTGCAGCAGAGTTTGGCTGCTCCTCCCGAGTATGATCACATAGATGTGGGTGGACTATCCAAATCTAGATGCTTGTGGAAAAATAAATCACTGAAATTTGATGTGTAGGTCAGATCTTGACATCATCGTCCTAAAATGTTGATTTTGGCAACTTTTAGGATCAGATATATATGTAGGACTTCTAGTGTTTTTGAAACAGATAGTTTGCAGTCTGTAAACATCCTATGATTAGATGTGTCAAACATCATAGGAGTAAGGCCAAAAAGTCGGACCACTAAAACAGTGGATAGCCAAATTCATGAATATATATGTAATATGTATATGTCCTTGCAGCCAATTTTTTTGAAAATGCTTTACACATCATTGCACCAGCATCCAAGTCCATACTTGCACAGCTACATCTGTATTATATGTAAGTGTCACTGCACCTTAGTTTTTGAAAATGCTTTGATTGCGCCTGCACCCGTATTACACCTGTACCCATGTGACGTAAACCTATAGTAACTCACTGAGTAATTTACCATACCACAGTGGAAGTATATACTGTGATATAAAGGGGAAGTATAAAGTGCACAGATCTTGGTCTTGCGACATTTGGAGCCTGTATTTTCATTGCCCACATGGTACTAAAGATTCCAAACTGAACCAATTAGTAAATAGAACGAAAATGGATGACCTAGGCAGCTTACTAAATTACAAAACAGGATTTGTCCTGTTAGATCCAATGAAGTATTCACTTTTAATTTCGATGCAGGATTGCCATTATGGCACTTGAGATTCTGAGAAGTGTGCTATACTTTGTATTAACTGCATTGGATTTTGGGTTATTCAGCTTCCAGTTCACAGTATCTAAGTTTATGCATTGACTTGTATGGAAGCTGGGATGTGCAAGTGATATTAATGTAGTATTAAGTTTGACCATTTTCTTTTTCTCATCCAAGTTTCTATACTTGGTGATTGCCTGGTTAGTTCAAAGCTGTTGAGTGATTTTTTTTAGCTGAGTCTATATTTCTGCTTTTGAGCTAAAAATGCTCTTAGCTGTAAACTGTGATTGCTGATGGTTGTTTTTTCTTTGTGCAGGGAGCTATAATGGGCCCACTACTGATGACAGTTATGATAGCCTTGAAAAATTTGTATACTGAGTTTGTGCTGGCTGCGGCTAAGGAAAAGGAACAGTAGCACATATGAAGATGAACCACAGCCCATGTGAAGCATCTATCCGGTGTTTCTGAATTCATTTTTCTTATTTATTGGATTTGGCTTATTCTTTATGGGGTTGATTTTGTATATTATGTCGTGGTTTTTATCTGCTGTCAAATATATGTCACTTGTATTTTTGGTGCTTCAGTTTCTTGCACTGCTATTAACTTCTTTGAATAAATGTCAACCGCTTTGTAATAAGTGGTGCCTCTCCTTCTCTCTCAATCCTGAATGCTGGAACACCTTTGTATTGAAGACAACCACTTAAGGAAACAGTGTTAAAAGGGGCTTCTGTGACAACAGTCGCATGCATTACACACTTTGACTAACTGATCATTTGCAGCTCAATGTTTCTTTAACAAGATACCCTAGGGCGCAGTTTCTCATCCACGTTAATCATGGCAGAATCAAAACACATTTGCCCTTTGCACTTGCGGTTGCTTAGTGTACCACTATCGTCAACAAATAGAAAAATAATCCCTTATATCGACCCACTTTTTAACACTATAAGTCTGTCCTCTTGCTGTTTGCTTTTAAGTTTTTAACCTTGACCACCTGAATGCCCAGGCTTTTTACCACAGTTCAAATTTTCTTGATTGCAAGTTAACCATCGTTCTATCACGTTCTTGCAAAACATACAAACATGGGGTCCGCTAAATGTGCATTTTAGGATTTGTTATTCACATTTATAAAATTCTTTCTGGGTGCTCTTGTTCTAAGACTACAGTTACACCATTCATATGGACACATATTTATCCTGCTAAATTCTGTTTCTTCACTCCCAAGTTGCGGCAACAAATGCTTTCTGCATCTGCAGGCACACAGAAGAAAACAGGATGAGGAGGAACGACAGTAAAAACGAAAAAGATCACAAGGAGTACCTAGAGTAGCAAGACTTTTAAGACTAAGCAAGTAAGGTTATAGAGCATTGTCACCCAAGTTTGTCTAATCTCTTACCCTCCATTTGCCTTCCTATAAAACAAAAGGGTTGCTAAAAAATCTTCTTTTAGCCCATTTGATGATGGCAGTGAATTATAACCAAAGAGTACCGTACTAAGCCTGAACTTGGCTCTACTAACCAAAAGGGACCATAGTTGGCAAACACGGCGAATGGACTCGGCCATTGCCCGAGTCAGCTTGGATCGTCCTCCACCATCCCAAAGAAAGGCCGTAGCCCTTCTGTGGCCCTCGCCCTTGGGGTTTACAAGGGCATGTTTCAAGACCTTTTGACAGTAAAAAAGTAGTGCACTAAGCTTTCTCGAGTTTCATAACAGGAACATCTTTTGAGATGGACCGCTTAGGATCATTGTGTGCAATGGTTTCTTACCCATAATTCATAATCTTAATAATCTCTCTCTCTCTCTCACCCGCGCTTTGCACACACCTTAGCCGAAGGTGGATGTGAAACCGCCATTGAAGCGCTTCAAACAGTTTCTGGCTGACTGGTACAATGTTGGCACTTTATTTCTACAACACAGACAACAATCAAACATGGAAAAAAGTTTTTGTCCCTCATTTCAACACTGGGATCCGTATGATTTCTCTCTTTTTCTTTTCTCCTCCACAATTCCGTTCTTCTCTCCTGAATCATTTTTCCCGCCATAGACGAAAGAAAAGTTTTCTCCATGGATTCCCCTTCCAAGGAAGCAGAGGTATCTTGTTTCTGTTATCAGTCGTCTCCCGTAACTGAGTCTGAAACTAATTGTGGATAAGTTTGTGGCTTGAAATCCGTGACGTAAAGACCAACAGAAAAATTTTCAGGAGATCTACGGACATACATGAAAGTCACGTGCACCCCATCATCTCATGTGATTCCTGGGAACCTCGCTTTTTGAAGTTCGAACCAAAAGCCATGTGAAATGATAGAAAAGCAAGTTTTAATATCTCAATCGTCATTAATGCAATCATTCATAAAGAAAATCAGGAACTGTTTGCGAGGTGAGAGTGGCATGAACAGCATATAATAGCAGCGGCGGAAACATAGGTTTCCACTCTTATTTATAAAATATGAAACCAATAAAATTAACTCAAAATGGAACTCAATTTTCAAGGTTGCTTTTAAGATTAAGATGGATAGTGTTTGCTCCCCTTGAATTTAACAGTCTCCAATTGATGAAATTGGAAACACAATGCATGATTCCAAAACTGATTCGTGTTTGTTTAAACAGATTTGAGTTTCCTCGAAGCCTATTTTTGCGTCTGATGGGCATAGATGGATCAAAATTGAAACTAAAACATTGTTTTGATTGCTTTTTAAAGGTTGCAGGTTATTTAAGAGATTAACAATATCTTTAAATTTTTTTAAAAAGTAGTGAGACATCAAATATATATATATATATATATATATATATATATATATATATATATATATATATATATATATATATATAGAGAGAGAGAGAGAGAGAGAGAGAGAGAGAAGGACAAAATGGAAACACTAATTTTAATTTTCCCATTTTGTCCTCACATGTTATTTGAGGGCATAGTTTCATTTCAATCGCCAGAACATGCACCGGGTTAGAACAAATGACCAGGCTCGTAATAGCAGTAGCAGCACAGTTATTATTAATAAGATCATTAGAAATGCTTTAAATCGAGTAAATATATAATTAATGTGTGTTTATAATTAGTTCTTCTCTATGCATGCACTCACACCAGATAAACCTCACTTCAATTTAATGAGATAACTAGTTCTTTTCTACAAATGTAAAAAGTGGTAGTATCATTAGTGAGACAATTTGAAATGCATTTCACATCGATTGATATATAATTAATGTATAATAAAATAAAAAAACTTAATATTTTAAGCGTGTGTCAACTAGAAGTTTGATGTTCTAAGCACCTTTGATGCTTTGATGTTCTAAGCACCTTTGAAGCAACTTAGAGAAACTTTGAGTTCGAGGTCAACCCTTTGCCTGTAACTTCGAGCAGCAGACGGCTCCATTAGTTACTGCCTGCGGCATTAAACGAACCCTACTTCTTCAACGAAAGTAGGAGAACATTGCTTCTATTTCATGAATGCTCACTTCTTTATCGTACTTGTGCTCGATTAACACTTTAATGTAAATGAGAGAACATTGCTTCCACTTCATTCATTAACGTTACTGAGTTCTTAATTTTAACCTGAGTTAAGATATAATCTTGACTCAGACGGGTGTGTAGAAGGCACGTTTCTTGTTCAATTATTGTGGGTGCTACTCTCTTAGGATCATAAAAGATGGGATCATGACACTTAAAATGAAGAGTATACAGTACCACAACCAGATCTGGAGGTAGAAAAATGGAGGGACCTTTCTTCTTTGATGGTAAATTGTTAACCTCCTGCTCACCCCAAAGATATAATATTGAACATTAAGGTAAGATATAATATTGACTCAGACGGGTGCGTAGAAGACACGTTACTTGTTCAATTATTGTGGGTGCTACTCTCTTGGATCATAAAAGATGAGATCATGACACTTAAAATGAAGAGTATATAATACCACAACCATAAAAAAATGGAGGGCCTTTCTTCTTTGATGGTAAATTGTTAACCTCATGCTCACCCAAAGATATAATATTGAACATTAAGGTAAGCTCTCATCTTGACGGTTATACATATTAAGAATTTTCCAACTAAGGTTTATCTGGTGATCAGTAATTCTCCGTCTGTGAGCATGAAAAAATAAGTGAAGTTTTGGGCTTCTGGTACTAATTACCGCCATAGCTCTTCCTTTCTTTAACATCTTCTTTTGTCTTTAGGCACAATAATTGTGCTTGGGCTCCACAGGTGAATGGGACTCCATTACCACATCGCTTTAGGCCTTCTTTTATGAACAAATAAATATGTAGCGGTTACCAAAGTGATATTTGTCATTTTTTTTATAAAAAATAAAATATTTGTCACATCCTAGGTAGTGTCTTGCAACTTGGGAGATACATAAAAGAAGCCCAAATATTGTTAAGACAGTGGTTTGAATCTGGTTTGAGGATTATTGGATCTCATTTTGACCCGACTTCTCTCTCACACACATTTTGATGTATTGAACGCAAATCGAACTCTAGACCTGCTTGTTAAGACCGCAGCCAACAATGCGGGAGACAGACCGGACCGAGTGAGTTTGCAAGGCAAATCATAAAGAATGAAGTCCTACAGTTTGGGTCGACAAGAATGCAATCATATTATCTTTTAATGTTTATTTATGAGACGCTGCATTTCTTATGTATCCAAGGTTTTGGCTTGCTTCGGGATATAGGTAAACTTACAATACACCTTTCAACTCGAGTGTCATACTTACCACTCTTTACAACGAGGAATAACATATCAGAACGTTCGGACCCAGTTAGACTTAGCAGCTGCCACATCTCTGTTAATCCAATTCCAAAATCCATCTGAAACTATTCAAGTACTGATCGGATTTGGTTTTCTCCTACAGATGGGTTCGAACTACATGTGCAACAGATTCCAATCCATACACATGCCCAAGCACTGGATCACCTCCAAACTAAAAATTTCAAAAGATTTCAGAGTAAGATCATTTCTTTACTACCAATCAAACAAGTTAATCGTACGCTATACTAAACAAAGACCAATTGAATAACTTATTCACAAAAGGTTGGACTTTCCACCTGTTTGGGTCTCGTTTAATCCGCCGTATTATCAAAGTCAAATCCAGATCCAATTCTCCACTTAGATGTATACCATGTGCAAGTCAAGTCATCCGTGACTTTGGTTTGGATTGAAAACTGCATATACAATCAAAATATTTGCATTTGGATCCAGACAGATATCTCTCCAACTGAAGCCCGATCCGATCATGTCATTGTAATTAGTTTACGCTCTCATTATTCTCCTATGATGTGAACGAGTTAGTCAAGTCAGGGAGTAATATTTGATCACATTACTTGAAGAAATAAAAGTGGAGCACTCGGCTTGAATCTGAATCCAGAACTGGAAGTCTCCAACTGTAGTACACTGGCACGTGTGCATGCAAGTGACGGCACATGCGAGGTGTCGGCAGAATTCACTCCAAAGCCTCACAAAAGAGGGCAGTCTGCTTGTGGGGCTGAGGAGATCGATCTCTGAGATCGGCTTCACTTCGATCTCTGATTTCCTTTTAGCTGCACACTGGCCGCCGCACAGTGATAAATAGTTGGTACGTGGAATTTCTTTTAATGTAAGCACCAGATCTATGAGCGCATCTCTCGCTGTTGTTCCACTTTCTTGAGTGTTCTTTCTCGCATTGTAGGGCTTTCTTGGTGTTTTTGATCGGTACCCACCGTGTGAAATCGTGGAATATGTCGTAAAGATCATCGGTTTCCTAGATTTTCATATTCAGTTGTTGGAAGTTCAGTGCTTGTGCTGAGGTCGTTGTCTGTTTTTGTTTTCCTGTTCTTGTTGGTCTTTTTCTTTAATCTGTTTGGTTCTAGTTCGATGCATTATTGTTTTAAGAGAAGCTAGAACGAAATCCGTTGTTCCCATTGCCAAAGCTGGACTGTTCTTGTTGTTGGTTTCTTCCATTTTGTAGTTTTATCTATTCCTAGTCAGGATTTTTTCTGAATCCCCGAAAGCCAGTTTCTACAGTCCTTTTGAAACCCTAGTCTTGAGGTTTTGCTCCGCGACATGAAGAGGTGGGGTACTTATTCAGGATTACCCAGATCTGGGGGTCTAAGACCTGAAAATCTTGGCCAGAATGCCCTTGCTATGATCGGCAACCTCTGCTTCACTCTGTTCGTTCTTGGTGTTCTGATCTTCACCATCATTGCTGCAACATACCAACCTGAAGATCCCCTCTTCCACCCTTCAACAAAGATTACAAATTTCCTCGTCTCCACCTCGAATGCCACTTTCCGTTCGGATGAGTCCGTTCTGAAGACTGGAGAAGATTTCATGTCCTCGAACCAGACTGCCTTTGCCGCTTTTATCAATGTTACTGATGTCTTGGTGATCAATGTCTCTGCAATCTCGGAAGCTCATTGCGACAGTTTTGCACCGATCGATTGCACCGATTCAGATCTCTTCCATGAGATGATGCGGGCGACGATTGAACAGTTCAAGGACATCCACTTCTATAAGTTTGGTAAGCCTGTTCGAGGATCGAATGATAGTTCATGTGACATGGCCTGGAGGTTCAGGCCTAAAGAAGGTAAGAGAGCTGCATTTTATAAGGATTATCGTAGGTTTGTAATTTCGCGAACAGAGAACTGCACTTACACTGTGGATGGAGTTGGGGAGTATCACTCTGGTGTGAATGCTAGGAAGAAGAAGAAGCAAGCAAAGCATGGTTCGGATGGTGGTTTTGAGCCTAAGGGGGTAGATTCATCTGCTGTGGCTGTGACGAAACTTCCTGTTGTTGGGGATGCTGTGAACGATACTGTGCCGGTGGTGGAATCTGAAAGCACATTCAGCTCCGGCAAGTACCTTATCTACAACGGTGGTGGTGATCGTTGTAAGAGCATGAATCATTTTCAGTGGAGCTTCTTGTGCTCTTTAGGTGAAGCTCAGTATTTGAACCGTACGCTTGTAATGGATCTGAGTATGTGCCTATCATCAATGTACACTTCTTCACATCAGGATGAAGAAGGGAAGGATTTCAGGTATTACTTTGATTTTGAGCATTTGAGAGAATCAGCTTCAGTGTTGGAGCAGAGTCAGTTCTGGACTGAGTGGGGTAAGTGGCAGAAGCAGGATGGTTTAAGTCTTCATTTGGTGGAAGATTTCAGAGTGACCCCAATGCAGCTTGCAGACATCAAGGATACATTAATCATGAGGAAATTTGGGACAGTAGAGCCAGACAATTACTGGTACAGGGTATGTGAAGGGGAGACAGAGTCCATAATTCAGAGGCCGTGGCACCTTGTCTGGAAATCAAGGCGTTTGCTGGAAATTGTTTCTGCAATCAGTTCGAAATTAAACTGGGATTTCGATTCAGTACATGTGGTCAGAGGGGAGAAAGCAAAGAATACTGAATTATGGCCTCACCTGGCTGGAGACACAATGCCTGAGGCAATCATCTCCTCTCTACGTGACAAGGTTGATGATGGCCGGGACCTGTATATTGCAACGGATGAACCTGATACCTCCTTCTTTGATCCATTAAAAGACAAGTACAGGATTCACTTTCTTGATGATTACAGTGAACTTTGGGGTGAACAGAGCGAATGGTACTCTGAGATGAAGGCAATAAACAACGGAAATCCCATTGAGTTTGATGGATACATGAGGGTGGAGGTTGACACTGAAGTATTCCTAAGGGGGAAAAAGCAGATCGAGACATTCAATGATCTTACCAAGGACTGCAAAGATGGAATTAACACATGCCCTGCTACCTCATGATCAAAATCTGCTCTTGCCTACTATGATGCTGAGGTTTGCTGGATCCATTTGAAGATCTTTATTTTATTTTATTTTTTCTGTGCACGTTTTCAGGTTGTTAGTCATTATCTGTTTCTAGATATGGGAATCCTTAGTTTAAAAATACAGGTGATAGTGTCCGCCAATTCTTCATTGTTCATCAGCATTTGTATGGCGGGTGAGAGTTTTAGTCATCATTATCTGTTAGTTTATTTCATCTGTTTACTCGATCTCCCCTCTTGAGCTTGTATTCAGTTACTTGCATTCTTGTAAGGATGAAGGAAGTTGGACACATTTCACTCTTTTTTTCCTCTTCTTACTCCTTGGATTTGCTTTACCATGTGGTCTCTGATGCACATGATTTACATCAGTCGTCAGCGCACAGGATGGTTGCAACTCGTTATTGGTTCCTAACTTTACCATGAACGCATGGTTCAAACTTCAAAGTGCATCTTCCATGGTTGAAATTTTTAAGCGATCATCCATCAGCATGTTCGCTCTGGTTCTCTATTATAATATTATTCTGCTTCTGCCATGTGATTGAATAGGACCAGATGAGAACCTTCTTAGGTTCTTTGGTTAATTCCTGTAGTATCTCTATACCTTGTGTCTTTCTTACTGAATGTTGATTTTATTTACACTCATGCTCTTTTAGCGCTCATCACAATCTTTTTGGCTGTTTTGATTTTTGTGTGACACTGCTGCATCTTTGACTCATTTCAAGCTTGCAGCCTTTCTCTTGCCGCAAGGGAACCAATTTGATTGATCGATCTTTGTCTAAAGCTACAACATATGGTCACATCTAAAAGGACAAATGCTTGTATTTCAATCACATTAACGTCGACCTGGTTCATAGTCTTGTTTTATATATAGTTTCTTACTTTGAGAAGGGACTAAGGAGTCAAAAAGCATCACCGTCCTGCACTAAGATTAAGGGGAAGAGGCACGATGTAATTTTATGTGCTCCTGCTTTATTAAGTATTATGAAAGAACCTGTTTTCAATTGCATGCTCTGCCTTGGTTGTTGACTGATCAGTAGAAAGTGCCTGAATGAAACGTAAGTCCTACCACAGGGGACAGCGAAAGGTAATTCAGATCACATTCATGTCAGATTTGAAATGGATCTCAGCTGGGGTCAACATTAAGGAAAGGCACCTAACTTTGTAAAGGCATATTTAGGAAAGCCACTTAACTTTTTAGTGAATAACTCAACTAGTCGCTATACCACTGCTTCTTGTCAGAACTATTTATTTTATGTAAGAGTACTAAGAGAAGAAGTACTCCTACACCATTTTAGTTACAGTACCATCTGGGGAAGAAGGATGAGCAATCTTGATTTCTTAGTGATTTTTCTAATGGAAGGGCATACTCTTCGTGAAAATTTTATCAAATAAAAGCCTGCCATAAACATGAGAATCAGAAAATGTTCTGCAGTGAACTTTCATTAACATCAGAAATAGAAAATGTTAGGTTTTTTTTTTTTAAATATTGCCCTCTATGACTAAATTGTTTTTTATTCTTTTAAGTGGCATATTAGAAGTTGATAAGAGTGGAGGAAGATTATATTAAGAAAAGAACTTGCAGTCATCATTTTTTCATTTCTCAAGATAAAAGAAAGTCTGCTGCAGATCCTTATGTGCCAGTTTTTATTAAAACGTGTGATTAGGAAATGTTAAAAAATGGTTCCGGTTTTCTAGAATAATTACAGGAAAAGGGTAGGCCTTATGAGAAAGAAAATCGCCCTACTATTTCTTTTCTCTTAAGTTATTTTAGTGCAATAATAAAGAGTTGCAGATGTAAATTCAAATATGAGAGACAATCTAAGTATGATTTTTTATATGTTATTTTATTTTGGAAGAAAGAGGGAAGGTATAGTGCCGTTAAAAACGTGATCGGTTTAACTTAAGCTTGCTATTTAAACGAATTTTTTTTGTATATCAAAGAGTAGGTCAAGCAAATCGAAAGTGCAGCTTGAGGTTAAATGTCTTTTTTCAGCATTCAACAATGCATAGTTTTCCAAATTTAAGTACAGCCATTGTCGCCGTTACATTCCAGTGTGTTATTCTTCTGAGTTGCAAACTGTGGCAAGCGTGATACTCAAGTTGAATAATGTACTATTCTCTAAGTAAACATTAAACAAAAAAAGTAAACATTAAACAAAAAAAGTAAACCTTTAACTTAGAAAGCTTAGAATTATTTCTCAGTATTTTAGGCCCTGATTTCTGGGTCATGCTTGGGTTAATTTATTTTCTTTTTAATTGTTTGGGTGTGTTTGTATGACAATTTTAAGTCGATTTTCAGCATGAAAAGTTACGTGAATTGGGTTGGAATTGTGTACTTTGGCAGTTGTTTCTGTGGGTCCTATCATTTTGGTGTTGAAAAATGCATTATTTTCTCCATATTGGTTAAGATTATAAGCAAGATGTTTAGAGAGTGAAAAGATGTTTTATAGGTTGTACCTTAAAATGATGCGATTGGACTGATTCCCTCTCTATTTTGTTAAGAATGTCCATTGAATTCACAGATACCAACAGAACTTTCTGTAGCAACCGTGGGATGAATGCAACTATATTGATGGATTTTTTAACCCCAAAAAATAGTAAAAACATGGTAAAACCTTATGATGAGGCGAAAATCAAGCAAAAATTTTAGTATAAAGGATTAGAGAACACAGAAAAAGTGCCAAAGGGTCGACAGGTTGAAAGAAAAGTAAATAGAAAACTGACTTTGGAATATCAGAATTTGATTAAGATAATTAAACAAAAGAAGCTCCTCTTCTGCTGTGTATGCACTGTTGTTTCCATCAAGAAAACTGAAAAAAGACTCCCATATAAAAACCAAGTGAGCGTTTGGATGACAGCTTAAAATGAGGCTTTTGAGGCAAAACCTGGTTTTGCCTTCAAAATCAAGTTTTGAGTGTATTTGCATAACATGAAAAATGGATTAATGGACCAAAACTCATTTTTCACAAAAACTGGTTTTGCTGAAAGAGTGAATAACCCGCCCCCATCCAGATTTTTCACAAAAAAAAAACCATCTTTTCAGTGTCCTACCCAAACACAAAAACAATTTTCAAAGCCCACTTAAAAAACTTGGTTTTCACTAAGTTTTTCAAAACCTGGGTTTTGGAGGGTGTCGTCCAAAAGATTTGAATACGAAATTTCAAGAAATCAAAATAAGATTGGCACACGAACGTATAGTCTCTCTCCTTTTTTTCAAGAATGGAAATCTCCAGGAATGTATTATCTGAAACGAAAGCCTTCTGAGGTTCAAACACCTGAATCCAAAGAACCACGACAAAGCTTTGAGGGACACAGCGTAGCTGGTTAGCTTGACAGATCGGTCACAATTTGGTTCGCAGTTTGATTCTCGTGGGCACTATTCCTCTAAACTATAACTCGTAGTAACGTGATAGTCTAGTAGACAGGTGTACGACAGGTTCATGCAATCATAAACAAAGAAAGGCATTGTTGTTGAGATGAGTGGAAGGAAGCACATCAAACCTCAGAACTACCAAGTACCAAGAAGTTGAAGCCAAGTACCAAGAAGTTGAAGTCGAACAGCTGCCTAGTGGCCGAATTGTTGTACTCTCTTTTATCTCCGGATTCCTTTTGCTGTAAGGTTGGAAAGGGATCAGTGGAACGAAAAAGAGACAAAAGCTTCCTACCAGATTCGACGCCTGTTGCTACCAACATTCATATATTACTCCCACGGCTTACCAAAAGCAGACCAATATATATATATATATATATATATTTTTGTTTACAAAAGACAAAGAGGACAAAACCTTTCAATACGAGAAAAGACCCGAGTTGATATAAAAAATCATGATCCTATGAACACGTCTACCAAAAAAATTGACCAATATATTTGTTAACTACTGGTTTTATCCATCCCCAATCGGTTCAACCCCCGTTTCTTTCAATTAGGTATTTTGGCCACCCACAAACACCTGCCAAAATCTTTCTCTTCATATGTATATAGCCAAAATAAAATTGGTTTTTTAAAGCTTAAGCATCTATGTTTATAAGATTCACCAATTTCAAAGTGGAGAAAATAATAATAATAATAATAACAAGGAAGAAAGAATAAACAAGAACAAAGAGAAAAAAAGCAAGTGAGACAGGAAAGAAAAAGGACCGGAAAAATTAGTCTCAAAATAAGACTAGTGGTACTTATTTTATATGTGCGTGCGTGCGTGCGATGATTCAAATGTGAAACTGCTGACAGGATTGAGATGGAGATTCCAATTATATGTATCCCGGGGATAATGCATTCGCTGTGCATTAGTATATGGGTCTGGACCCAGGCAGCTGGACCCGGTGAACGTCAACTCATCAACAACTTCCATAGTGACGCGAATCAGGTCCCACTTTCACAGCCCAATGTTTCTTCGGATCCTGTTTTCCGATGCTGAGTCTGTCAAAGAACAAGGATCCGGACCATTTTAGTATTTAGATGGGGTCCGACGAACAAGAACGATCCGGATCTGCTTAGAACAATACCCGAGACGGGAAACAGGGTCCAACGGAATTAGTTCGGATGTGAAACTCCACGATTAGATCCAAAATCCGGACTCGCCCTTCAGAGGGTATTTGGCGTGGGACCGAATCTGACCCGACCCAGCCAACCCGGTTTGATCTTAGTCAAAGGCCGTTCAACAAGTCAAGTCAAGGATGGTTGTAGAATAGAGGCCCGACCTTCCGAGAATCACACTTAACTACCCGAGTTTTCAAATATTTAGAAAAGCACTTTTTTGGTCAAAATTGATCAATTAGGAGTCATGGTCCATTTTCGCTTGCTAATATAACAGTGAGCGAGCGAAAGAAGACCCGAAGGCCTCCCGTTCTCTCTGCCTCCAGGGTTATGGGTTGTGTTGGGACCTAAATAAAGTACGGTTACCTTCCAACTTAAGTATTGCCATTCTACCTTTTTATAGTTCAAAAAAGTAATACCACAAGAATCGAACATGCAACATGATTTCTACACACCTGCTTGCCCGACCAGATATGATACTCCGTTGAAGCTAAAGGGTTCTTAGTTTTTAGAGTCTTATATTATTAACATAACAAAGATAGATACAACATATTAAATAGGTGTTTGAAAAAATTTTCACCGAAACGAAGAAGAATAGCATTTAGGAAGCAAGCCGGCGAGATTTTTGGAGAAAACGTGGTAGCTATCTAAAATAGTCGAAATATGGGAGAGCGAAAGGGAAAATTGACGATAGGTTGCCCGCGCGCGTAGATAATTCATCGATCATTTTAAACCCCTAACGGCCAGTTCTGTTAGGCCGCCAACCGTAACATTTGGAGCCCCACTACATCCCTATCACTCCATGATTTAAAATTAGATGAGAGCGATTGGTAGATAATCCGGAAAAGAAGTAGCAAAGGAAAATTTTGCATTGCACCAACCAATCCGCGCGCTCTCAACAATTTTCTCACTTCAATTTTCCGTTTAACAACCGTCTCAGATCATTATCTTCTCGCCATGAACAGAACAGGGAAGCAGTGGTCTTCCTTTCCTTGCAACTGACGCAACACAGTTAGATTTCGTTGGTCACCCCCCACTCCAACCTTTGTTTCTCCCTTCATTTTTCTTCTTAAACACCCCACCTTCAATCCTTAGGACCGTTCTTCACCATTTGCTTTGTGTTTTGGATTGCATTTGATGGATGCCCAATTCGGCTTTCCGGAAGAGGATTCGACTTCTGAAGATGGGGTAGAGCTTCTTGAAGCAGCGGTTATAGGCAGGCAGTCCTTGTTGATGAGGATTGTTGTGAGGGTGTCAAGGGCAAGGTGGTTTGCTTTTCTGAGACGGGTCTTTCTCTATCAGAATGGAGTAAGAAGAGAGCTGGGTTCCAATCCCTTGAATTCTGGTGTTTGGATTGCATTGGAGGCTGTGATCTTGGTCACTCAGATTGTGGCTATAAGCGTGACCTTGGCCATGTCCAAGGAAGAGAAGCCTGTTTGGCCCTTGAGGGCATGGGCTCTTGGGTACGATCTTGGAAGTGTTTTGGGTCTCCCGCTCCTGTTTTGGAGGTACAAGCACCAAAACATGAATGGGGAGAATGGTAGAAATGAACTTGATGTGGAACAACAGAGGATAACTGAAGAGTCCAGGTACTTTCTTTTATAGACAGTTTAGTTTTCCTTGCTTTTGTAGCTCTTGAAATGTTTGAGAAAATATCAGCTTTACGATTCTCACCAAGTAAGAAACTATGTATATTGAAGATAATCAAGTCTCATATTTTCAGTACAGGATTTCCTAAGATTGATCAGACATACCTGCAGGAGTTGCAAAGTTTTGTATCTTGGTCTATTCTTTGATGAAGTTAGTGCATCCAAAGATGACACTTGATATTTTGATCTTAAACGGCAAAAGGGCGTTTTGCTGTCCACCTGGCTGTGCCAAAGCGAAAGGCCTTCTCGAATCTCACTCGATATCGAGTATACAGGCCGGTACTTTCATATTCTTTCATAAGCGGAGCCTTATTGAGGCTGAGGGATCAGAAAGCAACCACCTGTAGCTTGAGTTTGAGATTTCGATATTTTCCAGAGATTGCTGGGTTAGTCTCTGTTTCTGTTAAGAGTGCCTGCTCGCTCTAAGTTGCTGTTGTCTGTTGATATATGTGAACTCCCCCTTAGGAAATTGACTACTTGAGCTTGAGCTTAGACATTTTATAGAGATTACTGCACTAGTCTCTGTTTCTGTTAAGAGTGCTTTTCGTTCTAATTTGACGTTGGTATATGTCAACTGCCGGATAGGAAATTGACTACTGTAACATGAATCACTTTGCGAAGTATGCTTCACTGGCTGTTCCCTTGGTATAAGAAATGGTTTTAATGATTTTATGACTACATGTTTGATATCCCATAACCATATAATGGTGCTCACTTGAAATCCGTCTTTCTGGATATGCAGGACATCAAATATTATGAGCAGAATACAGACTACCCTCGAATTGTTCTTTGCAATTTGGTTTGTTGTTGGAAATCTCTGGGTCTTTGATGGTACTCATAATTCTTTCCGGCGGTCGCCAAAGTTGATGAGGTTGTGCATTGGTTTGCTAGCGTGGAATGCTTTAACCTACTCCTTCCCTTTCATACTGTTTGTGTTCCTTTGCTTCTGTGTGCCTTTGATCCATAGAACTCTTGGGTACAATATGAACATGGTACACAGAGGAGCATCAGAGGAGCAGATCTCAAGGTTGCCCGTTTGGAAATTCAGTGAAGTTTCTGTTAGTTCAAATGATTCAGACGAAGATTGTGCAGAAAAGTTATCAACTGGGCAACATCCTAAAGATACAGAATCCGTGAGTGACTACTTTCTATCTCTCTCACTAAACACGCATCTCTCACTAAAACATGCATGGAGCGTCTTCTACATATGAACATGCAATCGAACTCAAGCTCGCATGGAAGCTTTTCTAAAACAAAACTCTAAGAATATTTTTCCATGATCCCTTTTCACTGTAAACTAGATGATTGGCAAAATTTACAAGCATTACATATTCCCAGGGCTCATTCGTGGAGGACTATTTCTGTCACGAGAACTGGATAGCCTACATTTGGCACCTAATGTATTGTAACTTTAATGTTTCTGCGTTCCTGTTTTCAAAATATTGAGGCGAATTTGTCATCTTTACGAGAACGAAAAATTACTGCAGACCTTATATTTACAGAGTGACAACACTACCAATGTGTCTGTCATCTAAGCATTAAAGAGAAAAGGCCTAAATTTGATATGTTTAAAGAGTTAGCAAGAGTTGTGGCAAAGATGAGTAACCTCAGTGACTATCATGTTGTTTCTCAAACATACAGGCACTTAAAATAAGTAGGACTCCTTGAAAACCCATCTTACTTTGACAAGCAGCTAAACATAGAATTTGCCGTATGTTAAGCACCTTTATGCAAATTAACTTTAAATGCTTAGGCAAAGAAGTAAGATGATAAACCCTCTGCAAGTAGTCCCAGCTAAATTCAGAACTAATTGGGCTGATGTTGATTTGAGCAGGAATGCTGCATCTGCTTGGCAGAATACAAAGACAAGGACGAGGTGAGAGAGCTCCCGTGCTCCCACATTTTTCATCTAAGATGCATTGACAAATGGTTGAGAATCATATCTTCCTGTCCACTTTGTAAACAGCACTTGCAAGGCTGATTCATTTACCTGTTCTTTTCCAACATGATGTAAATATGAGAATTTACGAAAGCCTTATTGGCTTCGCTCATGATCAACACGGAGTATTCAGGAGGCCTGTAGTTACATGCAATTCACACGGCCGACTCGGAGGCAGGCACACAGACTCTCTCTCTCTCTCTCTATATATATATATATCTACCCCCTTGCAGGATCTATCTTTCTTAGGGCAGGAAAGATAGTTGTGCAGATGAAAGGAAGAGAGTAGGTGATATTCGTTTTTTCTCTCTTACCTATTTTTTTATTCTATACAACCATCTTTCCTACCCCAACAATGATGGATCATGGAGGGTTAGGGGACTTAAAAAGTCTCTGTTATGGGATTGGTTTTACCCATTATATGTAATGTCTAGGAAAGAACCATCCTGGAGATCTACCATCCACCGCACCAGCTCGGCGTGTGCTGCTTTCTGGAAATCTAGCATGCGATCACAGGTCCAAAAATAAAGGGAGGGCGTACGATTAAATCAAATACGTAAATACAACAAAGCAAGGGAACCATAAAGCTGTATATTTCAACCGTCATAAGTTTTGAAACTTGTTTCTTGGCATGTTGCAAAAACCTGTTGTGGAACAGAATCAGCAAAGCTACAATTAGGTGAATTGGTTAGTTCAGTAATTTAGTTGAATCAGTTGTGAATCGGGACTGACTTCATTTCAATGGGTCGATTCCGATTGACAGTCTTCTTGACAAGTTCAAGAATGGAAAGTTAATCTTTTTAATAAATTAACGATGATGATCACAAACGTGTAAGGTATCTGGTTGCTCGATCCATGCAGGCGTCATCAAAAGTCAAAGTTTCGTAGCAACACGACTCATACAATTAGATGAAATATGTCATGGCACTGGTAGAAATGCTGGCGATAAAGCAAATGACAAACGCATATAAAATGAATGATGATCTGATTGCATCGCAAGTAATTCAAAACAACCCCTTGTAAAACTTTTATATGGAACAAGTGAATTAGAAAAATATAAGACCTCGAAGAGAACTAAGCCCAGTTCGACTTCGAAACATAGATGGAGTTCGAAACATAGATGGAGAGTGGAACACCCATCAACTAATCATCACACACCCATTGTTTGCAATCAAAGGGAATAGCGCCCACAAGAATCAAATGATGACCGGCCCTTCATCACTCTGCTATTCTGACCAACTACACCTCGTTTCAGGTTTAATACAAACTTAAAAAAGCCTATAAGTCTAGTACATAGGATAAACGTTGTTCAACTGAAAGTTGAAGCTCTTGATTAGCAAGGTTGGGAACCAATTGCTTCTAATGAAGGGACTGTTACTTTCATTCAATGTTATGTTAAAACGCATAATATTAATAAAAAATTATTAAAATTAGAAGAAATAAAAAATAAGGAGAAATAAAGAAAAAAAAAATCTCTAAAAAACATGAATGTCATATGTAAATTCAGCTTCCATCTTTTCTTTTCTGGGTTCACATTCTAATGCTTGGATTGTGTAAGAAGCACCTCGTCGGATTCCAAAAGCATATAGTCAGTTAAACCCGATATTATATGGTTCTGGGATGTCAAATTTGTTCCGCCTGATGCACCCGGGCGAGCAGCAGAAGGAAAAATGTCGGCTAAAATAATGCAAACATGGGTGAGAATCCCAAATGCATTCCAAAGATTAGAACAGATTAATGTGTTGTCCAAAGAACACGGTGTTCTTATTGAGAAACCGCCCCAAAGGGTTGTGTAGGTGAGTTGAGTTCGAGTCCGGCTGTGTCGCTTGAGTAGATCGAACTTTGCATGTACAAAAAAATCAACTTTCAGCCACTGTCTTGAGTAACTAACAGAGTTCGAACTCTAGCGTAGCTGGTTGGGCTAGGGGCTTGTATTAAGGCGATTCACGTGGACGCTATGTTCCTGTGTCTTAAGGTGGTAGGACGTGACATCCAAGTTAAAGGGTGCACTGTTGTTATCGCTGACATCGACGTAACTCAGGACCCCGAAGGTAGGGAGAATGGGGGGCCTTTGGGTCTTACTATAAGAACTCCCTTGAGTTAAGGGCTGACCAAGTAGCCGACACAGTAAAACAAAATTTGTGTGATAGGTTTCAACAAAGGAAAGCCAACAATGTGGCACGCAGGGGTGTATGAGCAGGGCAGAGCCAACAGGGGGCCCACATGGGCCTTGGCCCCACCTTTTTTTTTTTAATTTAGAAAATTTTATTTGTTTTATGAAGTTTTAAAAAATGATATTTTGGCTTATGTTAAATTTAGAAACTTTAATTCAGCCCTCCTCATGAAATTTTTTTAACTTTGCCCCTATATACCGGAATTGAGTTCAAACTGAGCTAGGTTGGCTTGATGTCAGGTCCAGGCTATTACAAGTTAAGCTTGAGCTGTGAGGCTCGAGGGCGGCTTCACTAAGCTCAACAGGTTTTGACTTCAATTCTTGCTGCTTACAAGTCACAAAGACACTTGTATTTTATTGTTTCTTTTGATCCAAGCTTAGCTAGGTCACAAGTTATCCAATTTGTTTTGGTACGAAGTGAACTAATTTAATAAATGAACTCGACTGCACTCAAAGATTTTTTTTTTTTTTTTTTTTTTTTTTTTTTTTTATAGCTGGTTGAGTTAAATGTTGGTAAAAAGCCGGTCGCTGGTTAGATTCCTATTGGCATCAACCCTCGAACCCTCTCTGTAAGATAAAACAAGCATGGACTATGAAGGAAAGTGAGGTACTAACAGTAAGGTTTGATGTGCCATGATAACATTGATTCACAAGGTGAAGGTATTAACATTAAGGTTTTAATGTACTATGGAATACTTTTTAGAGCGCATTTGGTATAGAAACATTGTCTTAAATGTTTCATGAATCTTTTCTAATCTTTTGGAATAAATTCATCCAATACTTGCCCATTCTTCATATTATCCAACAGCCTCTAATGGTTTAACTTCATGCTCAAGTTTATTTTTTTGGATCTAAAATGGTTCAAGCCAAGAGTTCGACCAGTCTAGTCGTTTGGGTGGACATAAGAAATCCATAATCATATAAGGTGTGTTTGATAGCTTTAGTTTTGATTTAAAATCCTTCTTGTGTGGGATCCACGTAATAAACAAACAGTAGATTTCATCAAAAGGAGGAGTTTGAGATCTTTGGTATATAGCCAAAGCCTCTAGGTTGAATGAGAAGAGGGTCTGACTTTAAATCCTCGGATCTGAAATTCTAGTAATCTCAAATCCAGACCCAAATTAACAAACGGCCTCATATATACCCGATTGATTGACAACCCACAGCGGAATCCCAACCCCGAATCCAGAATTCCCTGTCATTCGAACAGGCAATGGCATATATTGGCATCGAGGTGAATGTGACGGAGACGCCGTTCGATGTTGAGCTCATCCATCTCGCATCGCACTAGACGAGCGAGAGAGAGAGAGAGAGAGTCCATGTGTTAGTCCCGGCCCTCCCCTTTTGTCCCCTTACTGCATCTTTGAGGTAAGTCTGCTCGTTGAGATACAGATGGATGTCCTCAAAATTTTTGTCCAGACGCGGTTTCGCTTCGTCTGATCGTTTCTTAGTTCTCTAATTTTTTTGCAACCCCTTCGTCTTTCGTCTGCCTTGTTCAACATTATCGTTTCCAGACCATGACCCTCTTTGCCTTTTGATTTAGCTGTTTTGGTGCGTCCGAAATCTGAGTTCCAGTAGGATTTTGGGCAGAATCGGGAGTATTTTGCTTCTTGGGGATCAGTCAAAAACATTTTCCGGCGGTTGGTAGGCTGGTTCTTATCGGATTCCTTCCTTTTTTGATTCGTGATTGGTGGTCTGGGATATTTCTGAGGTTGGTTGGTGCTTCTGGTTGGGACCCAAATTTGGGGATGTTGCTTGTTGGTTTGCTACGAGTTACTCGGTATCTTGATTCGTGAATATGATTAGTTCTGCCTCTGTTTTTGTGTATCCTATGGCAGTAAGGGTTGAGTATGATAGGATCTTGGACACTTAGGGTTTTCCTCATTGGTTCGTTCTATCTTGTTGTTCTCTAATTCACTATCCAGCTTGTTGATCTTTACTTCGTTCCTGCTCCTGCAAAGTCTGCAAGTCTTTTTACTGTTGAGTTGTCACCAATATCCAGTATCCCACAAGAATCCATACTACTTTTGAGTTCTGAAAAATGTACGGTAGAGCTGGCTTAGATAGGTTTAAGAAAGGCCAATCTCTGGAACCATTCTCTGTGACCTTTAATTCGTCATCAAAGCAGCCGGTACCGGGAGCCACTCAGGTTCATCAGGCTTTTCCTTCTTCTCCTACTCAAAATAAACCGCCGCAGTTGAATCTCCCTGCTACAGTTGTGCCATCGGAGCCGGTGCACTTGAGCGCGCAGGCAGCACAAGTAACTTCCGTTGGTGGTGGGCAGTCGAATTGGCAACCTCCAGATTGGTCCATTGAGCCCCGGCCGGGTGTTTATTTTCTTGAAGTTTTGAAAGATGGTCAAGTCTTAGACATAATTGGTCTGGACAAGAGAAGGCACATTTTTGGTAGGCAATACCATACGTGTGATTTTGTGCTGGACCATCCTTCTGTTTCACGCCAACATGCTGCTGTTGTTCCCCACAAGAACGGAAGGTTTGAACTCCATTTTCTCAGCAGCTCTATCTTTTTTTTCCTGATCGACGTATTTGATATTCATTTTCATTGTTGCTTTGTGAATCACTAAAGCTCAATTGTCATGCTCATGTTTTAGCTTCTTTGTTAGGATAGGGTACAAATTTCAAGCTCGAGATTAATGGGTTAATTCTAATCTTCTGAATTCACTTTTTGCCTAAAATCTTTGGCTAGTTCAGTTGTTCCGAGTCATCATGGGGACTTTCTGATTTGTGACTGGTGCTTAATGTTTGAAACATTGCTTCTTTTTGAAGAATTATTCAACTGTGTTAATCCCTCAACATTAACACAGGAGTGGTCTAGCTTCTCAAAGGTTTACCGTTTGAGTTTATGTTATGTCAAACTGCAGCATTTTTGTGATTGATTTGGGATCTGTACATGGCACATTCGTTGCAAATGAACGGCTGACAAAAGATAATCCAGTTGAGCTTGAAGTTGGCCAGTCACTTCGTTTTGCCGCTTCAACCAGGACTTACATATTGAGGAAAAATACTGCAGCTCTCTTTCCTACTGCTTCAGTTCCCAAGGATATTGTCCTTCCCTCTCCTCCGGATCCTTCAGATGAAGAGGCGGTATTGGCCTATAACACTATCCTCAATCGCTATGGTGTGAGCAAAGTTATTTCTGCATCATCTTCTGCAAAAGATAATCGCCAAACAGAAAGGCCTGCAAAGAGGCAGAAGCGTTTGAGGGTGGGCTTTAAGGATCAAGTGGGGGGAGATTTGGTGGAGGTGGTTGGCTTCTCAGATGGTGCTGATGTTGAGACTGAACCTGGTCCAATTGGTGTCAAAGAAGGAAGCCTTGTGGGCAAGTACGAATCTCTTGTGCAGGTAACAGTGATACCCAAAGGTCAAGAGCAAATTTCTCCTAAACCAGAGAGCATGTCTAGTAAAGGGGTCACTGATAAATTACAACAGGTTATAAACAAGGTTAAGGTTACTCCAATGACTGGCATATATGATGACTTATATGAGGATTCAGTTCCTGGCAAAATGGGTTCTTCATGGGCATATGCATCTGGTGGAAATGGTGATAGTCAAACCAGCGCAAAGGTTGGGAAGGAAGGGAAATCCGTTGATGCTTCCAAGGACAAGAGCAATACTGGTTTGTCATATGACGATGATGATGACTTGTTTGGTGATTAGCTGATGGTTGGTCTGAGGTGAGAATCTTGTCTGTATTTGTCTCTCTGAATGGAGTACTTTTGGTTAGAAGCTGTTACTCCAAGCAAGCAAGGCATCCTCTGCCCAAAAAGTTTATGTGCCTTTCCAGTTTTCTTTTGTTGGGTGATATTATTGTAAAGAGTTCAGTCTTTGCAACTTGCCAATTCGGATATTGATTATCAGAAATCAAAAGATATATACATTCCGATTCTGCAAGCCATAACAGTCTTGCTGTGTTCTTTTCTTTTGTTTTTTTAACTTTTTTGTTTGCTGATCAATATATTTTGAAGTATTGAAAAATGAATATGAAATGAAAAAAACAAGCTACAGTGCATTCGACTTTGATGACTCGATGCATTTTAGCTTGGGAAACTTGCTTCCAGTCCATTCACAACTCCTGGATTCACATGACAAAAATATCACTTAGGCGACAAGACAAGACAAGGCTACATTCTACGCTCATAGGTTGCCATCTTACCATGTAGAATCATCTAAGCAACTAAAATTGGCTTTATTTGTCATCATGGGTTTAATGGATCATGCAGTAAAAAAGGGTAGCAGAACATCTTACAATTCAGCGATGTTTTATGACTTTAAGAAATTTGTTGAAGTCTGATAGTTTTAAAGGCCTCTCATTTCATATCTTATCATCATATCAGAATGATGACTACCAACATTCCTTCATATTCTTGGTTGTAGGGCTTTTTACCAATAATAATTATTAAGCAAGCACAGGATAACGACAAACTAATCGAAGTTCTGGTCTCACTTCATTTATTTGGCATCTTAAGATAACACACCGAAATATAGTTTCAAGAAAACCACAGATTGTGCTTTTTCAGACAATATGTCTACTTTCCTATGTACTATAAAACTGTAAAATAGTCCTCTGAGAGCACTTCAGTTTGCATCTACAACGCAGTTACGCAATGTGGTTCGAACCACACGATGCAGCACTTGCAGACATATGCTCATCATCACTTGCAGACATATGCTCACGATCAAGCACTTGCAGACATATGCTCCATCCATGGTGGGTAGCATTCCCTCCACATCAGGCAGTATTCCCTGAAAGACAAGCTCTTGCTTAGTGACTGATCATTGAAGCATGAAAATTACGTTCACATGGTGGCAACAAAAGAACTGCATTCTAATATGGTAGCTCAGCATCAATGAATGCTTCTTTATGCTCAAATAAGATTGGTGATTTAAGCTGTCAATAGCTTTTCATGGATTACCGAAGCTGAGTAGAAAAATGGACAGTTGATTCAGCTGTGGTGAAAAAACTTTTCTGTGTTAATATGAAGAGTGTATACTGTGCATTTGCAGGGTATATTGTGTACGTTGTTATCTGTCATGTATATCAGCCAAGTCCTGAGTAGCTGCTAATAGCGAAAACTCCAATTAAAAACAAACCTTAAGAAACTGCTCCAACCATAGAAGCATCAGGTTGGATGTATGACTGAATCAGATACAGTAACCAAACTCAAATCCCACTTGAGCCCACTTGTGGACTCAATACAAGATTTGACTTTGCGACTTGCGACAAGTGACACTCATGAGACTTGAACCATGACTGCTTGTATGACGGCCACGTATCTACCCCACTATACCAACCTCTTTGGTTCAAACTACAGCTGAAATTCTTCCATCTTTTCCATAGTTACGCAATCAAGTTCATGATTTCATTACTTTCAGGAACAAAGACCATAATTTTGTCCAGTTCTAGGCAACTCCAGAAAGTACCAAATTGTAACATTTCTTTCTCTATAAAATCAAAGATTCACGGGAGAATGATGGAACATACGAGCTGCTGCTTCAATCGCTGGTTTTCTTCCTTAATAGCATTAAGATCGGCCTACAAAGAGTTAGCAAATTAAAAATGGTTCAATGCTTTCAGGATCAAACGCTATGGAGACCATAGGCTTGTCCAGTTCGACGTAATTATAGAAAATACCAAATTGCATACCATCTGCTCATTCAGTCGCTGATTTTCTTCCTTAAGAGCATTCAGATCAGTCTGCAAAAGATCACAATTAGTGAGTTGGAAATGGTTCCAGAACCCAATCTTCAAGGCTGTCGAACCGGTGAATTGAGCAAATTAGGGATTCAGCTCAACAGGATAGCTGTGAATCAGCCAAAAAATTATTTTAAAACTCACTTTTGATCAAAACTGCAAATATATAAAAATTAATAAAAAGTACAAAAAAATCTAAATATCGAAGAAATAGTTAAAGATGATATCTGGAACCTTGAATCATCCACCAAATCAAATCAAATAGGTTTGCCATCGATCTGAATCAGCTGGATTGGTTAAAAAAAAAACAAAATAAATAAACAAAAACAGATAAAATTAATAAAAAATATTAAAATTTTATTTCAAAACCAGTTAAAAGCTGATGATGAATTGTAACAACATGGGTCACTCTTATAGCGAGCTCCAATTCTCAATTTGGCAAATCCTAGCCTGCCCCTAATAGTTTCAAGCTTAGGAACATAAATAATTGATGTTGGGACTACTATTATAAGTCTTTGAAGAATTCTCACAATCTTTAATACTATGATGGCATTGGTGGAACATTCAAACAAAAGAGATTTCCCGTTTATTCTATAGAATAAACGGTGACCACACACTTAGAGTAGGAGATCGATGAAGATCTGATTGGAAACACAGTTTTGCAAAAAGATAATTTTTTTTTAAAATTTTCTTTCTTGATTTAATAGCTCAAATAAAACTTAGTTTTTTCCATTTCTCTAGAAAACCTGGACATCCGGGGTCATCTGTTCGGAACCTAACAAATGTAGGGGTGGAGGGAGGGGGGCTCGCCTGAGCCATGGCCTGGGTGAGCGCAGGAATTTTTTTTTATATTGAAAAAAATCAAATTTTTTTAATTTAGTTCGTCCTGTCGCTCCTCTTGGCCCGCGGATGGTTTGGCCTGCCCTGAAAAAAATTCTGGCTCCGCCCTGAACACATGGCCTGCATTACATGGACAGCGAACATGAGACGCCATGTTCGAGAGTATGACCAATTAGGCGACGCGCTACCATGAAAATATTTATTTTTCTTTTTTTTTTCGAATGGACAGAGACAAAAAGAAAACCTCAAGGAATTGATGAATGCAATGTCATTAAGATCAGAGTTGGGCGATTGCTGTCTTACAGAAAAGTCAGAAAAAGAGTTAGAAAAAACAGAAAAAAGGATTGTAATACCAATTTTGGTGCTCTAGAACGAGCGGCAGATATATGATTAGTGAGAATTCGCCTGTATGTTATGTCCTTAAATGTTTTATGATCAGTTGATGGACTAACATTATCTTTTGTTGTTCTTCTCTTCCTTCTCACATTGGATGCCTTACTGCCATTATCAAGTCTTAATAGTCCCATCTGTGCAATGCACTCTTCCATTAGACTCATCTTCATTGTCGGTGCTATGATTGATCTGCCAATATATATCCTGCTCAACATCATGGTGTTCTATGGAGCTTCTTAATTCATATTTCTACCAAAAAATGAAAAAAGAAGTGGAAGACTCACCTTGTTTGTGCAACCCTGGATGGAATCTTTGCTATTGTCTGTTCTTTGTTCCTTGTCTTCTCTATAACTTTGGGCTTTCTCATTTGGTCTTGCATAATTTTTTTTGGGGTTCGAACTTTCTGCTGAAATATGTGGTGTTTAAATCTAAAATTATCTAAATATGTTGGTGCCATTTTAATGGAAAAACATCTAAATTATCTGCGGTACGACTGTAATATACGTGAATGAGTTGACAAAATCATGCAATTTTTAAATTTCTTAAAATACTGGTGGAAATTAAGAATCTTTATGGTCATATTTGGCAAACATTTTAAGATGCAGAATCCAAATTATATGGGAAAAAAAATCTTTCTTTCTTTCTTCCCTTTTCATAGGCAGGTCATGAATAGGCAGATCCATAAAACAGTTTATGCCAAGAGATTCAATAAGTATTGAACTATTGATTTTCATGAACTTGAAGGTATGAAACCTAAAGCCTAATTGCTAGATGGGTCATGGATCTAATATTGTTGGACATGAATGCAAACTCATCCTTATATGTGCAATACTTATCCTTGTTTAATTGACACAAAAAAGAAATAGGGTACAGTTCTGAGATTTGATACTTTTATTTTCTTTCCTGCAGTAACCTTGGCATGGTACATTGCCAAAGAGAGGTAAATCACATAAATAACAAGAGCTTTTCCATACTTAGCTCAGATATATAATTAATACAAAAGATTGTACCTTAACTTTCCAGCTTTGTGTGGCATGTGGAAGTTTTATTGCTCCTCATATATATGCAACTGAGGAAACTAGCCCGATAAGCCCCGGTGGGCACCATAATGAGTTTTTTTTTTTAATTAATTTTATACATATTTATAATATTTTATTATGATTAAATTATATTTATATACATTTTTAAATTTAATCGGGCCGGACCCCAGGCCCAGGTTTTGGATGTCGGGCCAGCCCCGGCCTGATTCATTATCGAACTGAGCCTGGCCTGATTCATTATCGAACTGAGCCGGGCCGAGCTGGCTCGATGCACAGGTTTAAAAACCATGTCAAAATTAGCAAGCTTGCCCATAAAATTTCAATTAAATTGGTTGTAAAACAAAAATATATATCATATTTGTCTGGATAACATCAGTACTCCCAGTTTGGATCTATAGCTCGCCTGGTTTACGAGGAACTTCG
The DNA here is from genome assembly GCA_011799765.1 of Nymphaea thermarum. Classification (NCBI taxonomy): domain Eukaryota; kingdom Viridiplantae; phylum Streptophyta; class Magnoliopsida; order Nymphaeales; family Nymphaeaceae; genus Nymphaea; species Nymphaea thermarum. The sequence goes on along the minus strand of JAANDH010000794.1, from coordinate 89,194 downwards.
ATGGTAGCTTCGAGTATGATTTGAACCAAACCTCGATATGTTGGATTCGACTGATTGACCCGTTGAGCCTGGAGCTAAAAATGGGACAATGTTTGCTCTCTCTAATAGGTTCGACCCCAAATTCCTGATAATCTAGCTAGACGTTCTCTCTTTCTCTTGCTCGAAATCCATCTCATGAAAATATTTTGTTTTCCGGATTTCTTAATGCATTAAATCAAAATAAACGAACAGTAACCAGAAATTGATGGATTATTTTTTTTGCCCCAGTTAAGTAGGAGGCACCCCTTCTCTAGTTGCGCCCTGCTACCAATAAAACTACATCGACTCTTGAGAGGGAAGCGAACTTTCTGCCTTTTTCTTCGATATCCCATTTCGCTTCCTCATTTTTGAAATTTCATAGTCAAGTTGAATTCTGTATGCCTATTAAGCTAATATGTGTAATTAGTTAATATAAGACAGCTGCAATGCTTGAATACTCTAAAAAAGAGCTCATATATAGATATGCATGGACCTTTAATAAGGTTACATGTGTTCAAAGGTGGTACACAAAGCTACCCAACTCTCTAAGAAGGGTCGCTCATAATGAAAAAAAAAAACTGTACGCAAGTGCTTCTAAAGAGTGATATTTCAGAATGGTGTCTGATAACTATAGATATTACATCACCATGATCCTCAAAAAGTTGCAGAGAATGTGCGTCGGAGAGGTTGCGGGCAACCAGTTTGTGTGTTAGCTGCCATCTTCTCAAAAAGCTGCAGATAAGTAAAAGACATCAATCAGATGCAAGAGTGGAGCCAGTAAATTTTGGTGGCACTAATTATAAAATTTAAAGTTTTCAGGAAGTATCAATTCAGATGTTAAGCAGCATAATAGAATCAACAGTAATGCACACAAGCTTCTGACTTATGGGATATGGGTAATCGGCGATCATTTTTTTTATTATTTCACTTAACTGCCTGCGCTATTTTGCAGATCTTTTGCCCACGGGGATCCTTTTCTTTTCCGAGTAAATAAAAACTTGAGAGCGAGGAAGGAAGCACTTGAATACATACATAAAACACACATGCCGTTTAATTTAATTGTTGAAATATTGGGTACCCTTTTCGAAAAGCTGATAAGTTTTGTTTGGTAATGAAACTTGGCAGATAACTGGGAGAATGAGATGTGAAAGGGAAGGAACGATACCTCATATTTCAACAGCAGTTGATTCTCCTTTGTCAATGCGGCAATTTCGTATTCCAGCTGACTTGTGTATGCCTAAGAATGATCACAAGATGCATGTGATGAAGGACCCACAAATTGCAGACAATTTACAAAAAATAAGCCTAGTATTTTTTCCATTTCTTGAAAGTATAAGAACAGGAAGAAGAAGAACACATCCATTTTAGCCTGAACAAGTGCATTTTCAGAACGCTGTTAATTACTTCTAAAAGCATGATAAAACAGCCATTCATTCTACATTGACTGCAAGAAGAGTATTATAATTTATAACGTTTAAAAATTTGAAAAAAATATCATAAAAATAATTTAAATTGATTTGAAAAATGAAGAATATGATCTGCATCAGACTTGCATCATATTCGCAAACGGGTTAATAAGGTGCATATTATCTAGGGGCTGACATTTAATGATATCAATAACACTGCAGAAAACCCTCCTGCTAACTCGACTTGGGTAGAGGAACTAGTTTAGTAGCTATGTGAAACACTTACGAGGCGTTCGGTCTGATCTTGAAATCGCCAAGCACAGAAACGAGTTGTTCTTGTGTGTCAAGAACAGAAACTAGCAAATGCGACTCAAGAACAAAACACAGTGGACAATTACCTGCTTTCTTGCTCTGGAGCGAGCAGCAGATTCACGGTTCTTCACCATCCGCTTTTGCTTCTTCTCTACGATATTCTGCGTAACTTTCTTCCTCAGCCCATCCCTCCTCCCCGTGACCCCGACTTGGTGCTGCATTCCGGCATAGTCGTCCACCTTCTCATTCCCGGCATCCGCCATTAGAGCACCCCAACCGCCACCACCGCCAATGCCCTCCATTAACCCACTTAATCCGCCACCATCCTCTTGCTCAAGCCCCATGCTCCATGCTGCTGGGCTTCCCCAATCAGCACTCGGCACTTGCCTCTTCATGTTGACAAGCAGAAAAAGAAGAATAGTAAAGGAGACTCGGAATGAAGCATGCTCTTCTTTCTTTTTCAGCTGTTACGTGAAGGCTTTCCGGCTTTGCATCAACTTTTTGCCGTCCTTGCGTGCTTCCATTTGGTCCTGGCGAGGCATTGGCATGAGAAAGCCATTATGGCACATCCCCAGACAAGAGTCATTTCATCAAACGAAGTAAATGCGCTATTAATGACAATCGGCAGCTTCTCCAACTAGTTCATTTTGATCTTCTTTTTTCCTTTTCAGGTTGTCTACTTCTCTCTGCCTTTCGCTTGTTTTTGTTTCTCGATATGGGAGCTTAGAAGGGCGTCTGATTCCTTTTTCATCGTTTCATTCCTGGCGCTTCAGAAACGAAACGAACTAAAGCAGATACGCTTCTTTATCTTTTTGTAAAAGAATGATTCTTAAATGGTTTTTAGCCGATTCACAACCAATTCTGCTAGTTTACAGTCTCCCCTGATTTGCTAGACAACAGAACGTTGGATTTCAGAAGAAAAGAAATGAAAATATGGTTTCACGTTTACGTAATCCGGTTCTATGCCGGAAAATAGTTATCAAGAAATCTCAACTTCTCATGAATTCTAATCGAATATGGATCCGGATCAAACTTCGAGTATAGAAGGTAAGGGGGCAAGCCACACGTCGGCGTGAGGGACCAAAAGGATGCTATCTGTCGTCTTAGCGAGTGGGAGGGCAACAGCATGCGGACCTCGCGCTGGCATCTGTCACGCTTTTTCTACCCAAGACAAATGCATTTTAAAGAAAATTAGTTTGGACCGATTCACACTCCATCCTGACCCGAACATCTCCATCTAAAGACGAAGCCCTCGGTAGTGCTCCAGAAAGCCTACCCGACCCGACCCGACCCGAGTTTAAGGTTATCAAGGAGTTGGCTACATACACTTGCTCGTGAGCGACAAAAAAAAAAAAAAAGAGATATTAGATTCATGTTGTTCACGAATGCATAAACTAAGTAGCTACTTAAAATTGCATTATCACAGACATCGCTCCTTTTAAACAATGTTAAGAATTTAAAATTCATTAATTAAATTAAGAAGAAAATAACTCCGGTATCCATTTCCCCTTTTTGGTTTTTTCTTTAAATCTCTCGTTTTCCTCGAAATTCTTTTTTTTTTTTTATGTTTTCTAGATCACAAATTTAATTTCTCAAATTCCGTGACAATCGTAAACAGAAGTCTCTCATCACAAATTCCATGGTGAACATGAGAACGTCGACCTGACATTTAGGATCTCCAAAAGAATGCTACAGTGAGAGGGGAAAGAATAATCGGTACAAGAAATAACGATCTTTCTTGAGATATTGGATACGTCGATCATCAATACTATATAGAATCTGTATGTGAAGAGAGGGATATCTCAAAAATTCGCAGCAAAGAAAAACTATCACAGAAACCAAATAAAAGAGAATGACATCTACTGCAGAAGATATGAAAATATATGCATGGATAAATGAGAGAAAGCTGTAACCTGATCCATAGGAAGCTTTATCTAAAATAAGGAGCTTCAAACCAAGGCCTGTTGTTAGCAAGAGCTCGGAGAAGATGAAGCTAACGCCGGGCAAGTACCTCGCCGGATAATGAGAAAGGGAAGCGTTATCCTCCTAACCTTCTTGGATGCTTACTTCTCCGGTGAGAGAGAGAGAGAGAGAGAGAGAGAGCTGGTCAGAGAAAATCGCCGACCCCGCGATATTTTCGCTTCACGCTGAACGGTTATACTCTGAATTTCCGGAAGTGCGACCGTACCCTTGATTTTTCAAGGAACTACGAAAATAGACTCTCCATTTACCCTCGGGCTCCGCAGCTACTAAAGCCGTCGTCCTTGCCAAGGGGGAGGCCCTTCTAAGTAAAAGAGTACTTAGGTAATTACTCGGAAGTCCAGTACCAGCTTTGCATTGACCGCCAGCTTCGGTTACTCGTGGTCACGTGCTTGGCTTGACCGCCAGCTTCTGTTACTCGTGGTCACGTGCTTGGCGCGAACCGCATGTGGAGTCCGGGTCGAATCCTACTAAAACCAAACCACTATCCCCAAAGAAACTTACTTCTTAACCTAACCACTATCGTACTATCGTGTATTTTAACTATGGTTGAGGTTGGTTTCGGGACATCGATATTTAAATAAAGTAATTAACAGAAAATCGAAAGATTAAAAAATTGTTATAAATCGCTATAAATTTTGGGGCAAAGGCAAAGTTATTTTTTCTGGTGCTTAATTATCATTATCTCATACCCATTGTCCCTATCTCATATTCATTATCTGATAGTTCTCTATTGTTATTATCTCATACCACCCCTATCATTATCTCAAACGTTGCGGGTGTACTACTTTCCCAATAATGTATGAAGGCTTTTAAAATATAAGATGCGGAGGCAGATTTCTTCGGAATCATTAGACCAATTTGATCGCTAGGGCATAAACCGTAAATATAATGTAATTTTTTAAAAAGTTAAAGGGCAAGTGGTTATTCATTATTTGGAAAAAGTTTATTTTATATATGACACTTTATGAACTAATAATCAAGTTAATCAAATGACTCATAACTAGTTTATACAGTCACTATCAGTCAATTTTTTTTTTTATTTGCTATCTATTACATAGTCATTATCAGTCACCTTTGTTTTATTTTATTTGCTTCCTATTATAATCTAGCTGGTGTTGTCAAAAATCGATTCCTGGCTTTATGCAAGCTTTTTTTCCTTTTTGCTAATGGAGATCTAGTAATAAAAATCTCCTACAATTATCCTTTTAAGGCAGTCAATAGTGACGTAGTAGTGGACTTGTCTCAGAAAATCTCTATTGACTAAAGTCAGTCTTAGGGTGTGTTTGAAAGCATCAAATGGAATCTCGGCTTTTATGTAGGATCTATAAAGTGAACAAACACTGGATTTCATCACGGTGTAAAGAAAAAGGGATTGATGTCTTCAACGTGTGGCTATAACCCTAGGTCCAAAGGGATTGATGTCTTCAACAAGTGGCTAAAACCTTAGGTCTAAGGCATCTGACATCAAATCCCCATACATATGATCACTTCCAATCTCAGATCCGAAGTATACAAAGTTCATTGTCACAAAAAACATATAAAAAGTGAAAAACAAGTCAGTCATATAAAATGTGAAAAATGTGTTTTTTTAAAACACCAAAAAAAACGAAAAAAACATGTATAATACCCATATGATATGTTTGTTTCCTTTTTTGCTGTTTTTTCTCATTGTATGTTTTTTTTTATTAATTTTCATTTTTTTATGATTTTTAAGATTTATCAAATGTTTTGAATTTTTTCATTTTATTTTCGAGATGTACAACTTTACCGTATTATACTTATTTTTTTCCTTAAAATAGTGGTAAGAGATAGTCAATATGCAAAATCGTATCGTAGATAGTCTATATGCAAAATTGCATTTTCTACAGAACTGACATTCTCACGTCAATCAATGGGTCCAACCTGACCATTGTCTATCTAGGTAGCTAGATGAGGCTTCGTTTTGACCACGCCACTATAGAGAAGAAGCGCTAAAATCTGACAATCTCACGGCAGTTGGTCTCACCCGGCCAGGTGGAGGAGGGCCTAGTAGAGTAGAAAGGTGCTCACGATAGTGACTATATATTCACCGCCAAATTTGACAGTGAAGATTGCAGACTTGTTCAATAATTGGAGTGATCAGCCAGGCCATACTATCTCCACACCATTTTCAATCAATGATTGTTCATTTTTTCAAAGCCCCAAAGCAGCTCGAGACCCTTCAGCTTTATGATCACATAGATCGGACCCGGAGATTGAGCTCTATGCAACAAATATGCACCAAGAAAAAGGAAAAACTAAGAATGAATGATGCGGTGGTATTTTAGTAATTTTTTATAAATCTATGTACATTTTAGTCTTTTAATATTTTCATAATTCCTGCTTTATCTTTTTTTTTTTTCCATTTTAATAGAAGCATTTTAATCATTACACACCCTTTTGTGCATGTGCACATAACCGGCTTCGTCGGACCCTTTTGATTCATTTGTACAAAAGATAACTTTCTAGTCACCCTTTAGCTTAATATGAGCTCACTTAGACCAGGCCGGGGCCATCTGACTTGTTGGATTCTCTTGGCAAGGAACATTGCATTCTGTCAGTCATTCATGTTTATTTGGGGTTGTTTGGCAATAATAACCATTTGTTACTGTCTGCTTCAATCTTCATTAAACACTCTGTTATAGTGTTTTATAAATCTACCCAAATCTTTAACAAGCGCTATCTCGACTTGTTGGGGTCAATGGCAGGGAATCCCATTGGGAGAGACTTCCTATCTGTCCAACAGGACAGAGAGTAACGGAGAGGCTTACAGAAAGTAACGGAGAGGCTTCGGCCTTCACTGGGGAGAAGAAGTTCTTTTCACTCACTTAAACTTGTCTTGTTTTTCTTATGTGTAGTTTTTTTTTTTTTTTTTTTTCTATATGTATCAAGATCAGACCTGTCTTATCCTACATTCAACTGATTTTGATGGTGCTGCTAAACCTGGCCCTATGCCAAGCCTGGCTCATAAATAACTTAGCTAGTTGCCGACCTGGAATGACCTGACCTCATTTTATGTCGGTCCATTAAGCATATAATATTTTAATGTACTGTTAACATCATATTATTTATTTTTAAAATGTAATCAGTTCTAACCAGACTTGTTTGAGAAAATTTTTCTCGACTTTAGTCGAGATCTATGAATCAATAATGAACAGATCTTGGATTCTACCAACGGCTATCACTGTTGGCAAAGACCCCTAGGAGCGTTCCAAAGCAATGAGGAAAATTTCTCTGATTGGATTTGGCACAAGGATTCCTAACATTCTGACCCGAGCTTCCGGAAAGCGTTGGTCGTTCCTCCAAACCAACAAACTGGACTTGTATTTATCCGATCAGCTCCTTGGTGATGGCTGTTAATGTAGAATGCATATCAAGATATATATAGTTTATATGTACCACTTGGGTAAGAAATAAAAATTAGATCTATTAAAATTAAGTAATAATTTTTTTTTTTACAATGTAACCTTATAGTTATGATCTTAAGTGTGATTTGGTGAGAAAAATATATTAAGTTAACAGTTTTCTTTCTTAGATAATATTTGTTTAACTAAAAAGAGAACGGCCCTTATAACATCAAAATTTTGATAATAGAAAGATCTTTTTTTTTTTTTACAAAATGACCTGAACTAATGAACTAAAGAATGATTTGTATTAAATTAATGTTTATGAACACATTAGAAGGTTCACATTGTTTAAAAAGATCTTTTAACATGAATTTAAGATGTCTTGGTTTATATATATATAATAATGACTCTGGTTATTCAATGTCACCTAACCATCCAACTAAGGTCATTCATTTAAAAGCATATTGATGGTTAAGAGAAAAACAAGAAGAAAAATACGTAAATTACTATTAAATGACAAAAAATACCCATCAGTCTTTTCTCCTTGTTTGTTTGTAAACCGTTCATCTATTTTAGAAGGACGGTCCTGGTTAGATGAATGGGTAACTCAAAAATGCTAGAGCCACAATTCAATTTTCTTACTTCACCGTCCACCCAAAAGTTTATGTGGCAACATCATCCCTTCGCCGACAGCGTACCGGTGTCTCAATCAAAGATTAAGACTACGATCAAGATCCAAATTTGTCATGCTTGCTGGTAAAATAGGATGAACCTGATAATGGACTTGATCTGGATCGATCCTTCTTAAAGGCAGACGTTTTGTCTATCTGTGTCCAATCAAGTGAGAGACAAAGCAAACGCGATGCCAAAACCAAAGAGAAACGAAATAATTTGGAACAGTCGATTACAAAGTAAGTTAATTGGAAAAGCTTGGAAGGAAGAACGTGACTTCTCCAATGGATGGACCAAAATCTGATCAGAGCAGTTCACATCCATCCCTACTGCCGACCAGCTAGGCCCTCACAGCATGGAGCTCTAATGGCGACCGCACCTTCTCTTCCCTACAACTCTGTAACTTTCTGTTTCTGCCAAAGAATCTATACATCATTTGTTGACTAACACCACTCGGCATCTCTCCAGTCGCTACCCTTTTCTCCTGTTCCTTTTAAGACCAAGAAAAGTCCTGGACGACTACTGCGAAACTGCATGGGCCCTCTTCCCCATGGCTAAACTTTCGGGAATGGACAGTTCAGTTTTTACCTTAGATGCGTCAACCAAGATGCATGTGCTAGTCGCGTCTGATTGAGTCCCCACATGCCTCGTTCTATCACAAGAAGTCATTATACTACTGCTTGTTGTTGGATGTATTTCTTATGTCAATCTTCTGTGCAGTTCTATTTCTTTGCACATATTTGACATCAAGAACTGTATGTGTTCTTCTTTTGGAGGTGCCAATTTTCGTATTTGTATGTTAAAGTTTCGCCTTTATATTGGTCAATTATTACAAGGAAGTAGTGGTTTGGGGACTTCACTTAGAAGGCAATCACCATATTGGGTAACCAGCGAGCTTATTTAATTAGGGTGCTGTTAGAATGGAAGACTAGTTAGAGACATGCAATCCATACGGCTGCGGCACGATAAATCGTAATGTTTATTTTGAATTCTTGGGAAGTCGACTCTTTATGTTGCAAAAAGGGGTCACCAATATACAAGTTGAAGCATGGCGATGCGGACACCCCAAGACATGCAAAGAAGACTATATAACCTAAAGAGCCGTTTGACATTAGGAACAATGTGTGAGTGTTCTATGAATCTGTTCCAAAAAACCCTTGAACAAATTATAAATCTACCCAAACTCTAAGGTCTTCTTATTTTTCTTAATGTCAAACAATACCTAAGGGCCAATTGGCGTTAAGAAAAACATGTGAATAACTTAAATAAATTTGTGAAACACTTGCACCTTATTCCTAATTAATGCCAAACAGTCCGTGAAGGGATGAGAGCTTTAACTCTTTTAAAAGCGATAAGATGAAATGCTCCTCTTATTTAGAGATAAGAGAGTAGATTGGCTAGATTTTCTTTTCTAATCTTATCAAACGCACACAATTCAATCAATCAAATGCAAAAGCTGGTTCCTAGCAAAAAGGCCATTTAAAGAGGGGAACCTTTTCTGCTTTGAGCAGAATGAAGCTTATAACCAGCTGCTGATCCAATATTATGAACTGTCTAATCCACGAACCCGAATGGCGACCGCATATACGATATATATTCACATGTAGCCGGGGTCCGAATATGTAGATATTGGGTCAGGACCTAGTCCCGTTCTATGGTTCCATTCGCGACGTGTGGAAGAAGATCGGCGATCAAGCCGGCGGAGGGAGGTGAGGGTGGTCCATAATGGCCGACCGGTCCCCTCCTCCCACAAGCCCATCTGTTTAATTGGGGGAGATGAAGATGGTGATGCCGATCCGGCTCAATCAACGTCGGCCAGCTCGTGAAGTTGGTCCACCACCACCCACATGCACTGCACAGATCAACCCAAAGAAAGACAAGCGTCGCTGCACGTGCCTGGCTAGGTCGTCCATCTCTCCTCCTTCATATACCCACCATTAAATACAGAGAGACGGAGAGATGGAATTATGGAAAGAGGCTCCTGTGAGTGCTCGCAGCGAAGGATCGATCGGAAGGAGCGGTGAGGTGGGAAAATGGAAGGGGAAATCAGAGTCGGGGGATTCTTTTTCCTTCTGTGATGAAGCGGTAGAAAACTTCTCTAAGTTTTTGCTTTTTCTATCAGAGGAATTGGGTCCTCTCCTTTCTCCGCCATGCATTTGATGTTTTCCCCATTTGAAAACCTCTGATAGGCAGGCTGCGAAAGCAGTATCTTTTCCAGCGAAATTCCTTCCCCTTTCCCGCCTCCAAGCCACTTCCTTCTAAGGTGGTAATTTTCCGACGCCGGCGGCCGAACATTGCGATGGGAAGGTAATCCGGTGGCAATTCTTGGTTCTCGGCCGTCGGGGCAGTGCATGGCAGCTCGCACGCGAATCAAATCAAGACGGGCGCATTCATATGTGAAGTGACTCCTGGAGCCGGAATCTGAAATTTCGGAGTTCGACGGCAGTCGGAGTTTGAATTTGGCCGGAATCGTAGGCGGGAGTTGAAAAGGTATGCGGCCCTTCCCTTCCTACCCTTCCTGCACGACTTGCTTTCACATTTTTATATTCTTACTTTTACGGAACGGGGAAAAGTTCAATCGTCCCTTTATGGTAAACTTCTAGATCCGAGTACTTATACTCCTCGCTACGAGAGCACGTTGAACTATGTGGGCACACGAGCTTGTTTGCTTCATTGTCCTGGGAACACTGGGGACGTTCCGGTCTGGTGAAGGAAGCGAGCAATGTGGGTTTGAGTCGTTCAGAACAGACGATCCATATTGCTGAGTTTTCAACCCTCATGCGCATGTGCATGCGGGGCCACGGTGGGACATCCGGTGGCCGTCTCTATACGACAGTATAAGTTTTGTGCTGGGGTATGGAACGTCCCGGTTTGGTGTTCACAGGAACAAAACGTGCAACGTGGCCAGGACTGCCCCCGTTTGTCACTAGAAGGGAAAATGACAGAATGGCACTGAATAAAGGTTTGGGACCTAGTGTCCCTGTTTCCGTGCACCTCTGGGGTTCACAGCCAGAGGATTTAAAGACAGTGGCAGATTCAGGATGATTTTTTTCAGGGGCGAATCAAATGGAGGATGAGTTTTGTGGATTGAATTTGGATATGACCAAACTAAACTCACATTCAAAATATACATGGAGGTAAAAAAGGAATTTTCAATTTTTGCCTGAACGAGTACTTAGAACAGGGGAATTTTTTTTTTCACACAGCCACTAAAACATACAGTTAACAAATTTTCTATTTGTCATAAGACAATGACCCCGAGTCTTGTGTCCCATATAATTGAATCCAAGTCCACCGAAATCGGACCACCAAAATAAGGTTTTAGAAAGTGGACACCCCATGAGGACCCCACATGTCTCCGGCCCCGGCCCCAGCCCCGTATTTCTTTAGCCAGCCAAGGTTGATGCTAGCGAGAATCGAACTGGGATTCCTCTCTAATGGGTGAAGATGCCATGATTTTCAGTATATCGACTTGCAGTCACCGATAATAACCAAACAGGGTCATGCCTTACCATGTTTGGGTTTGGCCAAGAACGACTTGGTTTGCCCATCAACAGCCCTTTCCGGACCAATCATATCGGTGTATATAGATGGATCCAAGAATTGAATAATTGACACTGAACCATGATCACATTCACGTTACAGATTTTTTTACAAACACGAAATCGAAAGTTTGATTTCGAAGTACACTTGCACCAACTGTCTGCAAACCACACTGCACTAATTCTAAACTCTGAACACCTAATTTGGTCAGAGATCCAAGACCGGACTCGAGCTAATGGGTCAGATTCATTTTTTACTTTGATCCGAATTTCTTGATTAAACCATATTCAAATAAACTAATTGAATTATTGAAATATGTATATAACGATGGTGCCAATATTTACAAACAACAATTTATCAAATCGGGTAACCAACGTGCTGCAGGCCAGGTTTTGTTAGAGAGATGGTGCACCGATAGCACGCCTTAGTCTTAGCGGGGCTGGCACCGTTCAGACTGAGCTCACCATCTTCATCTGAAACCGGTGGGTCCGGGTCATGGCGTATCTGCACTCTAAGCCATACGTAGCTCTGTTCTTGCATGTGGCCAACTATGAAGTTCCTTTTCATGTCTTTATTCCCGTAATTCATTGTTTTCTTTTTCTGATTTGCTGTAGCCTTTAAAGGGCGCAGCTGTATGATTGTTACAGGTTTGGTAGGAATCCTTGTTTGGACATATTCACACACACATACTGATAAATGGGCTGGAGTGATGGGGTGAAGCATAAGATATACAGAAAAGTCTACATATTCACACACAAATATCGATAGATGTTATAGAAAACTGATCTAATGGCAGAAGGAGATGCCTATACTTCATTGAGAATGGAAGCAGTGACATTATTGATCTGGATTGGAAGTTTGAAACTTGGACTTAATTTCCCTTGGAATTACCAATTGAAAATGCAAACCCAAAACTTCTATTCTTTTCTCATTTTTTAGGCCAATATTACAGAAGATCTCTATATTTGATCCCAATGGCAGAGCAGATATTTCTGGTTAAAGGGCACATTCAAAAATATATAGTAGAATTAGTAGGGGAGCACCATGTATAAATAAGCAAACCGCTAAGGGACACTAATATGTAAATAAGTAATTAGTGTGGGTTGTGTGTGGGCAATTGCCCATACAAGTCACAAATGCTTTTGCCGATCTCACTGTTTGATGGTTTTCTCTGTCATGACATTCTTATCTGGATGAGGTTGTTGCTTGTTGCTGCGTTCAAACCGAACCTCTTTAATGTTGTCTACATGTTTCATTTAGAAACCAATCCAAACATTCAACTTTTACAAAAACCAGCATTTTCTGCACAAAGTTATAATGGGAACATTTGATCAAAGTAAATTACAGTCGTGGAGTTCCAAACTGGGGTGTGAAGATAGGGATGATAATCGATATGAAAGGACCCAGCCACCAAGGTTCCCTGGGCAGCATGATTGCTAACATCTGCCTTATGGCTTGCAAGCTCAAGCAATTATACATCATGAACAAGCATGCATATGAACCTTGAGAAGCAATGACGTTTAAACTTTGAGGTTTCTTCATGGCAGGAAACAAGGCAGAAATGAAGTTCATGAAAATTGGGACAAGGCTAGATGCCATCCTAACTAAAGAGGCCACGAGGTACGTGTTTGACAGTTTGTCCTTCATGGAAATTATACAGGAAATAGAATGAAAACATTGTTGGATGATGCTGCAAATATTTTGAAGACTATTTCTGCAAACCCTGCGAGAATCCGCTGACATTGTTCTTGTAGGGCATGGACCTCAGGGCTCACCCAGAGATTACAGATTAGAGAATGGGTCCATTAAGAGGTCTATCCCACAGAGGACTTGAAGGAAACAGTATTAAGTATCCGGTCTGCACCACTACTGTTTCTAAGATAATCACATTTGCCAATGGTCCAACTGGTCCATGGTGTCGCACCAATTAGATATGGTGGGACCTTATACTTCATATCAGCTGAATTTCCTGTCATTAGAAACCAGATGTCTCCCACAACTTGTCCATCTGCTTTCATGTGACATGTCCTCTTTCTTTCTTCCTTTCCTTTTCTTTGTTCTGCCACAGATTTGGCGGGATTCTCTGTGGTAAAACTCTAGCTGTTCCCCACCGGAAATTCACCAGGCTTTTCTCTTCCAGTGGAAAATTCTCCCCACAGAATTTTGAAAACATGAGATTCCATCAACTTGGTAACGTTCAAAAACCACCCTTATCTAATAAAGGAGGCCACTGCAGGCATGGGATGTATGTATACGCTGTACTGTTTCCTACTTGAATACTAATCTTGGATGTTTTGGCCAATGCAGGTACGTCACCTTGGATGTGTCTAGCGATCTCACTGTACAAGTGAACAACACTAAATATCTTTTGCATAAGGTACTTGCCCTTGCAACTTTTTCTCTAAAACATTGTAACTCAAAGAAACTGGAATCACCATATACATGTGTGTCATATATATATATATAAGTAAAAATGTAAATTGATACTTATTTATGGTGCAGTTTCCATTGCTTTCCAAGTGTGGACTCTTACAGCAGCTCTGTGATCCAACCAACTCAGACAACCAAACCGTTGAACTTCATGAGATCCCTGGTGGGGAGGAAGCATTTGAGCTGTGCGTAAAGTTCTGCTATGGCATTTCAATTAACCTCAGTGCTCATAACATTGTCCAGGCGCTTTGTGCCTCACATTTCCTGCAAATGAATGACGCACTAGAGAAGGGGAACTTAACAAACAAGTTGGAGTACTTTTTTGGATCTGTTCTCCAAGCTTGGAAAGATTCAATTCTTGCTCTGCAGACCACCCAAGCACTACCAACATGGTCTGAAAACCTCAACATAACTGGGCGATGTGTAGATGCGATTGCAAGGAAAATCTGGACAGACTTGACCAATGTGACATGGTCTTACACTTACACCAGGGCTGGCTTCATCCGCAAGGCCCATGCTGGGGCACCAAGGGACTGGTGGACCGAAGATGTCGCAGATCTCGATCTCCAATTCTTCAGGAGGGTCATTTTAGTTGTCCGGTCCTCGATTCCGCCTGCGCTGGTAGGTGAAGCATTGCATGTCTATGCATGCCAGCACTTACCAGATGAATTGGACCCTAATAGCTCAGGCAGTGTAGTGAAGCACAGAGAAATATTAGAGTTTATTGTGAGTCAGATCCCAACCAGGAAAGGGTCTGTATCCACTAGTTTCTTGTTAAGACTTTTGAGACTGGCAAATCAATTCTGTGTATCGGATCGGGTAGTGGCTAAGATCATGAGATTGGCAGGAAGGCAGCTGGAGGAAGCCAAGCTTGTGGACCTCCTTAAGCTTAGAACATCTCCTTCATGTTCTACTTCCTTCAATTATATAGACATGGTTAAGGCAATGGCAGAACACTTCTTGGTGGAGCATCGCCGGACCTCGTGTCCGGATTCCGGGGAAAGGCAATCGGACAGTGAGAGATCACATCAATCCATGACAAGAGTAGCGAAGCTAATAGACTCGTATCTGTTTCAAATTGCAGCAGATCCTAATCTTCCAGTGACCAAGGTGATTGAATTGGCAAACACATTGCCAGATAATGCGAGGGCAGATCACGATGATCTCTACAGAGTAATCGACACTTATCTTAAGGTATATCTTCATGAAATTACTGCATAATGTACAGAACAAGCACAATTTGCTGATCCATTCATACAGATGGTTTTCTATTCATGAGGTTGGTTTAGAGGCTCATGTCAAACACACCCACACACAAGTCCAAGCTTTCACACGAGTCGTTTGGATCTTCTACTTGCTCCGTGACTAACTTCTGCAAAATTGTTGGCTAAGTTACAGATTTTCCTCTGAGTTGCAGGAGCACCCTGATATCTCCAAGTCTGAAAAGAAGAATCTATGTCACAAATTGGATTGCAGGAAGTTGTCAACAGATGCATGCATGCATGCAGTGCAGAATGATCAGCTGCCTCTGCGGACAGTAGTCCAAGTTCTGCTCCAAGAGCATGTAAGGGCTGCCATGGCCATGAGTCCAGTTGGACTACACGGGAATATGAAGGCAATGCTTTCGGCACCAACAAGGGACATGGCCAAGGATATGACATTGGCAACCAAAGGTAAGGACCCCATGAATGGAAGAATGATGGCTAGCAATGTAAATGGCCAGAGATCAATTGATCAAAGCAGTGGCGAAGATCATCAAAGAAGAGGTATGACCTCGCCACCAGTCTTGGACAAGGCAACAATAGAAGCCGTGGAGGTTGACCAGGCAAGTGAAATTGCTGAGGAAGACGACTCCAAGAGCAGGACCGGGTCCAAGGTAGTAAACTTTTCAGGTAGGCCTGTGGCAAGTGAAGTTACGCAGGATGGTCACTCTAAGAAGAAGATGAAGCCCAAGCGGATGCCAAGCATCTTCTCCATGATTGCAAAATTGACTAGTAAGCTGCCCATCCAGAAACAGAGATAACTATGGTTCACTTGTTTCTGTCATCCGCTGTATTCAAATCAGTAGGTTGGAAGAAGAGCAGATCTTATACCCTATCTAACAAAGTATAAGATCAGTTTCTCTTGGTCCTAATTAATCAAATGTTTTCTTCATAGTTTTAATTACATTACCCTGATAATTCACTTGAGTCATTGTTAGAATGTAAATTGTACATGTACAATTTGAATTCAATTTGGTCTATGATTGCTTGGTCATGACACTTGTTTAAGAAAATTTTAGCATTTTAATATGTACACAGTACGAGTTGACTTTTTCATTAAAATCTTAAAAAACTATTGAAGAATTATAAATAATACTTATTTGCAATTGACACCAAGTCTCATGCGTTATCCTTTAAGTTGGAAATGGCGCTCCCACCATGAATGCGAAGCTTCGGAGTTGCTTTCATCTATCTGGCTCTGCAGAAATTAAAATTCATGATACTTTAATCGAAATTTTTGTGTTTTCTTGGAAAAACCTTGAGAGAACCGCATGCACACACATGAATATTATGAATAAAAACACATTTGACAAAATTATTGGGGCAAAAATTATGATAAAAAATATGGTATTTTTCACAATAAACAACTCTTGTGAAAATATCGTGTTTATCTCCAATTTTATTTGGAAAATCTCATTATCAGGACAAAAAAAATCTGGTAATATCCATCCCTTTCTGGATCAAAAGTCCAAGACCCTTTCCGTAGCGTGTGCAACCAACAAAAGTCAAGTAATCGGTCGCTTCTTGCAGCTTCTTACTCTGATTTAACTGGAACCGCTCCAAATTTATATACAGGGAGCAGAAGAAACAAAGAAATCTTGTTTCAGGTGCTCCCATCCTCATGTAGTGTATGATTGGGCAGAACTGAAGAGACTAAGAAAGAATCACCTTCGGAATCGTCTTACACGGGCAAAATAATAAAAAAAAAATTGTGTCCCCAAAAATGAATGGACAAAATGTATTGAAATTCAAGTTGAATTAGCTGGTTTGTGTCCAAATCCATTTTTGTCAGGTTCAGTAAACTATACAGATCCAACTAATGATTGCATCTGATCAATCTTGGTGTCTAGTTTTTGCTTGTGAATCTAGTCCAGTTGGAACTAGTTTCTGAAAATGGGTACTTCGTTGACGTTACTCTCAGTACACTCTGATCTAGCAGGATGCTTTCATCTGATCTTCGAAGCTGAATTTGGTTCCCAATCAATTAATATCCGGTATTTTGTTTGAATTGCCCATATCCTACCCCAGTTCCAAGGCATATCTTGTTTCCGATAAAAACCAAGAATATAAGAGTCAGAGATCTAACGGATTTATTATTATTTTTTTTTTGTGAGGAGGATGGAATTCATAGTTCCTTATGTCCCGTTTGATTGCCGAGGTAAATTTACCCCGGCGGTTGAAATCGGTACGGTGGGTGAGATTTCACCCGCCCGACCAAAAACCCATCAAACGCCATAATTTTTTTTCAATTCGAAACTATTTGGAGCGGTTGAAATTTCAACCGCTCGAAAATACTTTCGATCACTCTCGACACCCGACGCATCGTCGTCTGAAGCTCGTCGTCTGAAGGCTTCTCATCCTGACCCGTCCGCAGAGAGAGACCCACCCGACGCATCGTCGTCTGAAGCTAGTCGTCTGAAGGCTTCTCATCCTGACCCGTCCGCAAAGAGAGACCCTCCGCTCCGCAGCTCGTCGTCTGAAGCTCGTCGTCTCTCCTCGCATCTCCGCCATCGCCTCACCGCTCCATCATCACCTCTCCTCTCCGCATCACCTCTCCGCAGCTCGTCCTCTGAAGGCTTCTCAAGGTATGCTTTCTTCCCTTTCTCCCTTTTTCTGTTGCCCTAGATTTTGGGCGTTTTTCTCATCATTCGTCTTTATTGCAGGGAAGACGGTATAGATCTCTCTCGCTTCTCCTTCTTCGAGATTTGGGCGTTTTCCTCTTGTCCCCCTCTGCTGTGAGTATCCCTATCTCTCTCGCTTATTTTTTTTGCGGTTTAGGGCGTTATTATTGCAGATCTGCTGTGCTGTTCTCCTGCTCATATTTTGACGATGGTGGACTATTCTGCTATGCATCTCTATTACATAGGGTTACTATTTAGACATGAAAGTAAAGGCAAAAGGTCGACCCCGGTAGAAAGGAGGGAAGTTGGTGTATATGTTCTTGTGAAGACAGAACAGATGGAATCAAAACAGTTCAATGAACATAATCGAGCTCTCATGGGAAAACCCCATGCATTTGAGTCTGAAATCCTCAAGCATTTGAGTCTTGCTTGAGGTTTCCTCGGAAGTATTTATCATTTGAGTCTTACTTTTCGTCCATTTTCTGCGTCTGTCTTGTTCAATTTCCGTCGACTCGCCGACGGCTGTGGTGGAGGATTCCTTTGAACGGTTCATGCTCTAAAAGGACCTGCAGAGGAACAATGGTGGACGGCACTTCATGCTGTTTCCGTTGACGAATGTGACCGTCAGTTCGCGTGTTGGATCGCCATTTGAATCTGCTAAGTCTCCGATCGATTCTTTTCCTCTTTCCTTTTCAAGATGAATGAAGAAAAATCTTCTTGGCACTCTGCTTACTAGTAAAAATTTCGGAACATATACACCACTCCATCTAAAGAAGTTGGGAGGCTTTGGATTTGTCGAAGCTCATCGAGTTGGTGATGTTCATCATACCTGGTTGGAGACTCCCCTGCCTTTTAGAGCGTTTCCATATTCATCTCTCCATTTTGACAGAGAGAAGCAGGAAATCTGTGTGATGTAAGAAACATTCGTTCAACAGGAGAAAGACGGTATTTGGCATTCTTATAATTATCTTTATTTTATGAAAACCTTTTGAGGAATTTATTATTTTACATGAAAAGTTTGAGGAGGCTCTTAAGTTTTTTTTTTTTTAAATTTTATTTTAAAGGTTAATTGAATATTTTTAAAAATTTTAAAATATATTTTATCTTCACAAATGAAATACCATAATCACCCTTCATTTGCATTGCTGATTTATTGATAAGGGGTCGAGCAAACCCCATTTCAAGAAATAAATTAAATATTAATATTAATATTTAATATAAAATATAATATTTATGATGAAAAATGTATAAGAATATAATTATATATTATATTAACATGTTATTGGAGAAGACCAATAATTTCTTTGAAGAAAATTCATTATACTCATAAATGTCTCTTAAAAATGTAAATGGATGAAGGAATGGACTTATCAGTCACACTGAGCAAGCAATGGTTTGGCCAACTGCTTATCTTATAAAAACTGAATTTAAATAATATTTTTATTTCCTAAGTTTCTTCGTTAATCTAAAACGAACTCTAAAATCTGCCACTGACATTTGCTATTAATGCCAAAGGGAGTCCCACATTTTGTAGAAAACGCCCAATCCAGTGAATCCACTGACATTTGCTTTTATGGTTCAACTCTCCAGGGGCAAGACACTCATGACATAAAACTAAAACAAATCCAGAAACATGAATTTTGTTTTTATCCAGATTTCCGTCAGTTTTTATGTCCAAACTCCAAATTTCAAGCACTTTGATATGCAAAAAAGTATTATAGATTTCAATTTTTAATATCTTCCCTGTTCGTTTTCTCAAGTAATTCTAAATCCACAAATATTGCAGAGGAAGGCCCTACAAATAGCTAAGCAGAGCAGCAAGCTTCTCATTCTCATCGTAGCTCAAATCTCTCACGTGGCACGTCGCCAACTCTGTTTCTCGATTCGAGCGAGGCAAGAATTAGTGGGATTTCCAGCACCCATCAGCTCTTTCCTGGCGTTTCGGGCGAAACAAAGAGCCAGGTAAGCTGCTTATTCTGTAATTACTAAGACTCGGTGGAATAACTCCGACAACAGTGTTAGAGTTCAGCCGCAAATTTGACCCTTTGTTGCAAAATAAGAGGTTGATCGTTATAACCTTTCATCCGCTTCTCTTTGTGCTCGTTAAAGTTTCATTTCTGAGCGGACGCAAATGCAGAATTTGTGTCTTGTTTTCACCAGTAAATCGAACTGTCTGGCTGGAAACGTTTACAGGCTCATTTATTTTTTGTTTGTTCTCTGCTGATTTTGTGAAAATTCTGTTTGTTGGTTTTGTAGCAAGTAATATCCATTGTTTTCATATTAACAAAATGTGTATTTCCCTATTCTTTCGCCTCTCATTAACCAGTTATTTGCTTTCCGTGTTTGTTCTCCAGATGTCTTCTGTTCTCGGTCACTGGACCGGGGGACTTAATCCAGGCAGAACATCGATAAAAAGACGTGGTAAACATATAACCAGTGCAGACATGTTTGTTTTCAACAATAGAATTTCTGCCATTTTCACCCTTTTAGTTCATGCATCAACTGAGTGATTAATCTCCGTGTTATTTTTGCTTCTAAGTGTGCAATTGGACCGTCGATTGATTTCTCTACATCATTTGTCGTTTGACAAAAGAATGATCAATGATGTTTTTTTCTTTTTTCCCTTTGCGTTCAAATTCAACATAGCGTGATTGTTCAACGAGCTGAATTGCGTTTCCCGATGCGCACCGAACAGCAAAAATGTCAACTAATAGATATTGCTGATGCCAAACTGTGGCTTTTCAAATGCTATTGAGATTTAGTGCACCTCTTTCCAGTCGGTCCCTCTTTGAGCGGATTATATTGTGAGAAATCCTAGCTTTTTATTGGCAGATAGCATACAATCATGCCAAATAATGGCAAGTTATAATAAAAGTTTTGAGTGAAAAGTTCCTAATTCTCATTTTATCCCTCTTTGTGCATCTAACTTTTTCAAGGAGTTTATCATTTATTTGTTACTTGTTATGTATTGTAGAAATATGCAAAATCGAGTTGTAATTATCTCTCATATTGTTATTATTATAAAAGGCAATTCCCAACCAGTTAAAACATTGAGAAGAGAGATCTTCTTGAAGCTCAACCAAGATGAAGTTGAGGAGGAGGTGAAGGGTGCGAAGTTGGTGCTCAACCTTGGAACCTTGTTAAATGCTGCCACAGGTACAGGTCCTTGACATGTGTACAGTTTTCCTCCAATTGTTAATCGGATTATTTATGATACTACTTCTTTCTCCTGCTTCTATGCATTTGATGTGTAAAGGTATCTTCAGTTATGTTGTTACTAAAACTCTGATAATGTTACTAATTCTAAGTAGTGACGTTGGTTCTATAAAAGTTTATTTTTGATGAACAATAATTTTGTTATCTTGTGCAATTAATCAAATGCTCTGACGGATGCTTCTTTGAGTTTCCTAGCTGGATCTTCAGTCATTTCAAAACATTTGTGCTTTCTGGTCTGAAACTTTGTAGAGAAGTTTCATGCCCTATGCTTTCATTAGAGAGTTGTCTTTGTAATTATATGTATTCTTTGAAATGCTGCTTCCCTTGTTTTTTTTCCTGCCTGGCCTCACGTATTGAGTTGCTTAATTTATAGGTGCACATTTTAGGACTTATTTTTTTAACTTCTAAAATTTTCTGTATACTGGATCTTACTGACTGAATCTACCTTACTATGGTATGAAGTTCTGATAATACTGGTTGTCTCATGTAGCTTTGTAAAGTAAATAGAACCATACCTTTTACAAATACAAAACTAATTTTTCAAAACAAATAGAACCATACTCTTTTTCAAATACAGAACTAAAGTGGCTTATACTGGTTGTCTCGTGTAGCTTTGTAAAGTAATCACAATCCAACTGTTCTGGCAGGTTCTTATTTTTTAACAAAGAACAGTTTTGTATTGGTGATTGTTGATGAATTTTCTATGCTTCAATAGTTCTTAGTTTGCTTCTATTGTTCATGAATACTTAAGAAGCATTTGTTTCTGGAGTATAGAATCGTTTGAGGTTTAGCTTTCTCTATTATCTTGCTTCAGTGGCAGGTTTCTTCTCGGTTGCTCCAGCAAATGCATCTGTGGAACACATCCTGGTAGGCAATCATTGTTTCAATGTTGAATTTTGATTTTCTTAAGACAGTCCATTGATAGAATAGGAAGATCCTTGTACTTGCATGTGGTAACGAAAAAACAACTAATTTTGCATTTTCTATTTGGATTAGAATGTGCAGTCCAGTGTATTAGCAGATGCAAGCCTTGGAGATTGGTTTGGAGGATTCCTATATACAGCTGGGCAGCAAGCCAATGTGGCTGTTCAAGACCAACTTTCAGCTCCGAATTTAACCAGGTTAAATGCAATTTTAATTTGCAATTTTGTTGTGTAAGTTGCAATAGAATATGACTGACTTTTATGAAGCATTCTTATATTTACCATACATTTGATTTGTCTCTTTGCAGTTTGGCGGTAATTTTTGGTGCTGGGCTTGTTACAAGTCTTTCCCCTTGTACACTAAGTGTGCTGCCATTGACCCTTGGCTACATTGGTAAGCCTTGTGGCATGTCTGTTATATCCCTTCTATTGCATCATTTATTAGGATGGTTATTCCTAGTTGCCTGCATTAGCTGATCCTAAATTAGAAACCATCTTGAACTGAAATTTTTCTGAGGTAAAATTCAGATTGCTGATGTATGGGATTCTCCTACTCTCTTTGTTGTGCACATGTGCTGAACAGCTCATAATTGCTTCCATTACTTCTGTTCCTTTCCTTAGCTTGATTTGAGCCTTTGAATATACTGGCAAGAGAGGCTCAAAAGAATAATGACTATACTGTTGAGCTAAGCTGCAGCGCTTTTTCTGTACATCTGTCTTTCTTCTTTTGATGATTTGTTGTTTTCAAAGGCTTTATGATGTGCAGCTAAATTTTTAGATTTTTTACAGGAGCTTTTGGATCAGGCAAAAGCCGTGTACAGGTAATAATGTCTCCATCTAAAGTCTTCTTTAGCCCATTTCTTTTCAAATTCATTTGATATACATATTTTTTCTGGCCCATCACTATCTGAACTATTGTTTGAATTGGGAATATATTGAATACCATTCCATGAGACAAAATTTGCATGAAAAGTATTTTCTCAGATAATTGGGGATTCTCTTGCATTTTCACTGGGACTGGCTACCACGCTGGCAATCCTAGGTGTTGCTGCTTCATTTGCTGGAAAGGCGTATGGACAGATTGGTCAAGGTCTTCCACTGGCAGCTTCTGGTTTGGCTATCTTAATGGGCTTAAATCTCTTGGATGTAAGTAATCTCTGTGTTAATAGGAATATAATCCCTTTAAATAGTGTAGATTCCTATGTCATGGTCATGCATCATCTTGTCCCTGAAGTAAATTAAAAGGAAAGCAGAAGATATGTTGCAATATCAAGTTTGTGGCACTCTACTGGAAGACATTCCCTCGAAGCAAAAATAGCACTCTCTAAGAAGCTGTTTTATGAGAAACCAGACGTTTATGAAAATGAAAAATCAAGTTTCTTCTATGTAGCAGATTGCAAAAGAGTAGCTACTGAATCATTAAGTAGTATAAAGCAACCTGGCCCAACCTAATATTACTTGAATTAGTTTCAGTTTGTTTGAAGCAGAGATATCCTGGTTAAATCTATGGAACCCTTTGTCTCTGTTATTCTGAATGGAGAAATTATGTACATGGTTGTGCTCACTCAGAATATGTGAACTGAGCCAACCGATTCGATGGGTTACTGGCATAACCACACGTGGATTGCCAATATATATCTAGAACATCTGCATGCATGGGGTCATTGTTATGTTTAACATTGGTGATGTTGGATTTCAGTGACTCCTTACATTCAGGAATTTTAGTTAACCATCAAGACATGAAGACTTCAAAATTTTCTCTTGGTTAAACTGATTAGAACATATCACCTAATGTAAATTCTATGAAAGAATTCTTGCTTCAAGTTTGTCTTTCATTATTATATGTGATGTACTTGTGACGGTCGAATATGCTTCATCTGTGTACATTCATGGGCATTGTTAAATTAAGATATCATCCATGAAGCTGGAGCTTTAAAGGACAGTGTATTTAATGCTGAAATCCACACCCTAACTGCAGAAAACATAGTCGATGAAAAACTTTTATGGTGATAAACACCCAAATCCTGTATGGTGTGTGTGAATTGTTGCGCACCATGTATTACACAATTACGAGGAAGAAAAAGGTATCTGTGCATAGACGAATATGTGCATATTTGCTGCACCATCATCCCTATGTGTTCATCTTTGTGGTTTAAGCACTTGGGCCTGTCACTCTTCTTTAATTGCTTTCTTGCAGGTTGTTGAATTACAACTTCCTTCGTTCTTTAATAACTTTGATGCTAGAGCTGCAGCATCTAATTTCCCTTCAAGTATGTTCTTTTTCCTTTCTATATTATCTGTGTAGGTTATAAAGTTTGATCATCTTTGAGCTCTTGTTCTACTTATTGCAGGTGTGCAAGCTTATCTTGCTGGACTAACGTTTGCCTTAGCTGCCTCTCCCTGCAGTACTCCTGTTCTTGCAACTTTGCTGGGATATGTTGCTTCCACTAAGGTAGTTCAGGGCAGCAGCTCTATAGACCGCTGCATTTGCACCATGCTCTTTCATGGTTCAATTTATGCTTACCAGTTCCTAGTAATCAGGCAATTTTTAGTATCTCAAATCCAGAAAAGGATCATGAATGTTGACCAGAATTCTCAGCCTTTCAGTTATTTTTCTTATAATTTTTAATTTCTTCTCTTCGCAGACCGACCAGTTGTCTGTGTAACTAATAAGACATTAGTCAAGGCTATGCTACTGCATTAGTGGCAAATGATAGTGATTGATTTGAGTGTATCCCTTTGTGACAGGATCCTGTTATTGGTGGTAGCCTACTTCTGACATATACAACAGGTTATGTTGCTCCTCTCCTACTTGCTGCATCCTTTGCTGGTGCATTGCAGGTACTTACTTTCTTTAGTTAGGAGTTACAAACAATGACTTCTAGTCTCGATGCATTTTTCCATTCTTCTAAAAAATAAACAGGCCATATAGTTTCATACTCTGTCATGCTAACTTTTAAGATTTCATTTATGTCATACTTTCTTTAATGGATCATAGCACTAATAGGTCAAACCACTCTGACTAGACTTATTTATTGAATTATAGCTGCAAACTTTTTTATTTGGTTTTTGGTGTTGCCATGGGATTTTGTTGGTTGCAATGGTTGACTTGAGAAAACAGAGGTAGTGTTAGTGCCAGCGAGAGTCAAAACAGTCATCATGGTACTTTCTATTTGAATCAATGGGGGCCTGGTGGATGATGGTAATTGCAAATAATGATTTGGAGTATTGATGATTGCAGATATGGCTGATTAATAATTTAATATAGCCCATATAGTAGTGATAAGGACCGGTCTAGATTGCCTTTTGCCTTTCAACCGGGCAGACGTGGTAGTAACTAGGAAAAATATGGTTGGTTGCAGAACTCTGAAAACAACCGACCGTCATGATGATGGTTGTGGTACTGCAATGATGGTAGATGGGCATATCAATATAATGGCAATAATTGGTGATATTTGATTCGTAATGTTAGTACTATATTCCTAATGTTTGTGTATGTGGCCTCATCATGGTGGCCTTGGAGGTGAAAGATGGTGGTTAGTGATGAAGCTGTGGATGTTGATGGAGGGAAACTCAGTATGATGGTCGTAGTGTTTTTATAATTGCCATGTAGCGGTAGTCCAAAGAAATACTCCAAGTTAACCATCCGGAAACTACCCAAGTTGGAAAATTATGCGTATGCGTATCTAGAATGTCGGCTATTCAGATTGACTTAATTAACTAAAATGAATGTGCCACCCTGTGAGTTGGTGTGCCCATGAATAATCTGCAGGGCATTGTCCGTAATGATTTGAAAATTGAAGAAATGAAGTAATGACCTGGTCCACTGGATTTAAACTTGTAGTTTGAAGGACAGCTTTGTTGATATGCTTGATCCGTGATCAGCCCATGATATTTACCATGCACGCTTCTATGTTGGTGACATCCAAAGTCCCCTTCATGTGATGCTTTTCAGTATTGGAAAGATACAGACTCCTATGTATCGGTTCACCAAGCCCATCGAGCCTCTTTATCTACCAATTCAGGTTTCAGACCTTGGACTGCATTTATCCTTTTCTATTTTTGTTGTTGTTTTGTAGGCCAACTCCATACATAGGACTGGAAAGTAATCTGGGGTTGACTTTAGATTGTCCTGAATATTTCTGATGGCATATGCTATTTCTGTTTTTCCCTTTGTAATTCCGTAATTGTTTGCAGAATCTACTCTCATTCCGGAAGTTCTCAGCATGGATCAACCCAGTAAGGTTTGTGCTCTGCCAACCCTTATTTGGTGACATATTCCTGTCTGGTGTCACAGCCAACCGAGACCGATACTGGGCAACCAGGCAAAGCTTCGACAATCCAATCGGAGCCTGCCTCAACTCTGCTAAGCGAATGTGTTGAAATGATACATCATGTACACACACGGCATTGCCAGTGGAGGCTCAGTTGCTGGAACAGACAATTAGCAATCCATTATTTATTTTGTGGCTGTTTAGATATCAATTTTCTAAACAGTATACTTTTGTATTGCAGCGGCGCGCTACTGCTTGGAGGAGGCATATATACTCTCTTGGACAGAGTGTTCCCTACAAGCATGGCAATGTAGCTGTTAACAAAGAATAATGAAAAGAAGTGGCGTCATCTCGCCATCATGATGATAAATGGAAAAAAAAATATCAGTTATTTCTCCATGTGATACTTGGATCCTTCATTTATTCGTTGATTCATCGTTGCTCATTGATGGCGCTACCTGGTAGAGGCATCACGCAATATCCAATTATCGCTTTGTAGCTTAGGTAATTTACGTAGTTCAATAGTAATTCAGATAAATGAAGCTCCTTTTGTCTGCGAATTTAAGCATCTTCAGGTTTCAAACTTGGAATCTGGGTGACGTTCAAAAAGCGCTCTTGTCAGATCAGGATAGCCTTGAAGTTTGTATATGTAGTACCATAATTGGAGGTCAATCAGTCTGCAGAAACAGACTAGATTGGCTTGTTTTGATTGTGTCAAATAATTGTGAAATTAATTATTTTATTTTGATCGACTCTTTTGACATAAAAAGTTGAAAAATTTATACGTATCTTAGGACCAATATCTCTGAGGGTGGTTGTGAGACGGAAGCGCTTTTATGGTCATCAAAACGAGACTTGGCTCGACCCATCATGTTTCTCACGAAAGTGTAACTCCTGGATGAGTTTTAGATTGTTTAGGATGACTTTTAGATTGTTTAGGACCAGATCACGCTTAGAGTGGGTAACCATTTTGGTTTAATTTTCTAAAAGTACTGGATGACTCAGTGTTCCTCTATTCCTCTTTTGGATTATCCCCCTTAATTGCATGTTTAATCATAAGCATCTCTACCTAACAAAGAATTTGTCTTTGGTGGCACATGATAAAATATCAAAAAGGTTTGGCAGCTAGTTCTCTTCAAACGTACGCCTCAAAATAGGATCTCTACCTAACCTAACGAAGGATTTGTCTATGTTCACACTTTGGCTGGAAAATAGTTTGGTAAATACTGCAAAACACGCAAAGGAAACCAATTAACCATCTTCGCGGTGTATCTTGGTAAATACAGCAGAACACGCAAAGGAAACCAATTAACAATCTTGGCGGTGTCACTTGGGATAATGTTTATTATTAAAGAGAATTCCAGAGGATTCTCAAAACTTGGAAGAAACAAGCCTTCACGTCTCTGTCACTCACTAGTCGATGCAATTGACAAGGCCATCTCATCAGTCATCAGTTCTTGGCTGCCAAAATTGGAACGACCTATAGAAATCCAATTTAAATGTCACGAATCTCTCTCCGCGTTTCAGCATTTCATTGGCCTAACGAACTCGTATAATTGCACAATAATTCAAAGATATCCTCCGTAACAGTGAAAACGAGTCATGTTTCATATACTAAGGCACATTCGACATTCTCTATAAGATGCCAACACGGTCTGTTCACATACCAAAAAAGCATTTTCTTCATACAGCAAGGGATATGATATGTACAAAACATAGGCACTGCACTAATCCTAGACCACTGTCTCGTGTCGCACATAGTGCATGGAAAAGTGAGACTACAACGCCTATATGCATATACACATGAAGGTCGAACAGTATCACCTTCATCCTTTATGTATAGCAACCGTCTTTGTACAGGCATCCACTCATTCAGTAGTTAACTTTGGGCAATCGAACGCCGTCATTTACGTGGTTATTCACTCTCCAGAACTGCGAAGGTAGCAGTGAGCACTAGATCATTACCAGCATTCATCTTCAGGCATCAATGAAGATCTACAGAGTGGGCAGGTGCTATGCCAGTAGTCCAGCCATTTATCAAAGCAGGGCTTGTGGAAGAAATGGCCGCAAGAAAGCCTACTGACCGCCGACTCCGGCTCAAACCTCGTCAAGCAGACTGCACATTCGGTGTCATGAGCGCAACCAATGGACTCAAACACGACAGAGGAGATCCGGTCCCGAATATCCTCAGCATAAGGAGGCAATGGTTCCATGGAGATCGTGCCAGACGGGATGTCATCATCGGATTCTGAGAATGCTGGATCGAGCCTGATTCCTACAATCTGGAGAATGGATCTGAGGATCTCTTTGAAAATGGCGATGGATAGGACTGTGTTCACTAGGATCACGGAGAGAACACCTTCTGAGGGCGCAGGGAGGCTTGAGAGCCCCATTTTGCCAAAAGATATTCTGAAACCAACCAAACAAGAAAATTATCAGAAAAAATTTAGCCATGTAAACCCAGTAGAGCAGAAACATTGAGGAAAAGAGAAAAGACGTTGACCCCCACTTTTTTTTTCTTTTTCCTTTTTGGGCCAGCCAGGCTTGGGTAGACAACGAGCTCATTAATAAAATTAACTCCGAGCATCTACCACAAAAAATTGGTCTACTTAATGCATTCCTTAGCAACTTCTAGTCTTCTACAGTGCCTTGGATTGTAATTAGAAACAGTAACACCACGCAAATTGGATCTTCCAGGACATTGCGAGCCCTAACCTTCCATCAATTGGGGAATTATTCGAAGGGATTTTCTTGAGATCAACTGTAAAGTTCTATTTCGTGTTTTACTCATCGAAAAGACTCCAAAACAGAACACCTGGAAAGGACTATCAAAATTTTCTCATTGAAGCGACCCGAAAACCAAGAGTAATGGAAACGCAAAATATGGCTTCCAAATTCATAGCTCGATGAAACAAAAGGGCCATGAAATAGTTTTGGAGTAAAATTGCACAGAATTTGGACCATCCAATCCAGATTCAGGGGCTGCACCAAGCTCAAGCTGATTCATGGCTAGAAAAGGTTGGACTGGTCTGTCATACCTCCCCTACAAAACCAAGTCAGCCCTTCTCACTTGCTTGGGAGTGGTGAAAAAGGGAGCCATTGCCTGTTTAGGTAGACCATGGGCCAGAAGCGTCCTGCCGTGCTATAGGAAAACAAGGCAGATGCTAGTAAGACTCTTTAGTGCGTGAAAAAGTGCCTCCTCGAGGGTTAGGAAACCAGTCAAACTTGACTACCCTAAGACTATAACTTGGGAATGACGAAAAATAAACTTGATGAGAAAGAGAGAAACAAGGTGATCGATGAGAAAGGAAAACCATAGATCACTTCTCTTGGTCATTAAATTCCAAAACTGAAAATCCTAGATACAAAAATTCAATCCAAGTTCAAGAACCGAAGCGACCGCATCTCCGGAGATGCAACGATGATTACTATTATTGTTAATTATTATTATGATTATTGTTATATTAAAAAAACTCCATCACAGAAAAGCACGCGGCAAAAGAAAGAAATATGCACTAAACCACATCGAAAATGCGGGTAACTCCATAAAGTCACGGTCTACACAAAAAACACAACTTACGTTGGATTTTGTAGCTAAATCGAATCTGTAAGCCCAAACTGCAAGGGAACAAGGACACTTTCTTGAAAAAAGCACAGAAAAATAATCATCCCAAAAGAATGAGTTAACAATTAAACAGAAAGGAAATTAACAAATAAATATAAAAACCCGGAAGGCGGAAAGCTCGTTTCCGTGATGAAACCAAGGATAAGAATGGGAACTCCAAAAATACATATAAAAATAGCATAAAACATAAAAAAATACCAAGAGGACGTGACTTCCGATGTTTAAGATTTAAAAGGAACAAAAGATAAACGAAAGAAAAGTCGCAAATGATAAACCCAAGATGAAAACAAATTCAACAACCTAAAAATCTCCTTAATTAAGATGTTTTAGAGCTAATATTCAACTCGACCAAAGAAAGTTGCGGATGCATATCATGAGCCCGTGACCTTGTTTCGAGAATAGCAGACCTCGACCAGAGATCGTCCACCAATCTTTCGGTAAAAACCCGGAAACGAAAATCGCCCGATCCTTTTTTGTGTGAGAGAGAGAGAGAGAGAGGGTTCCACAACCCAGACGACGCGGTGTCAGAAAAACGAGATCTCAAATCAAACTCGCCATTGCGAGGACGAAAAAGGCCTAACAAGACAAGAAGTTCCAAGAAAGAGGGAACCCCAGAGTCGAGTCGACTCGGGCATTTTGTTTCTGATCAGAAACCAGGGATGCAAGAACTAAGCCGATCACTCCAGAACCGCCTTTAGGCCTAATCTTTTGTTCCGCTTTTCTTTTCTTGCTTTCTCTCCTTTACTCGGAGGAGTCCTTGACTATAGAGAGAGAGAAAGGGAGAGAGAGAATACCTGCTTCAAAGCACCGTGGTCCGATCACAAGCTGTTCGAAGAACGAGACAAAGGTGAAGGAGCAGAAGAAAAGAGGAAGAACAAGAAGAATGGAAATAGAGAGAGAGAGAGTGGAGGTCGATCAGATCGTCCCGATGAGGGCGGTTCAACGGCCGGCCACTGTCTTCCTCCCCACTCCTGCTCCCACCCGTCTCCGCTTCTTCCCCTTTATATACACACACATTCACTCCCTCCTAACCACGGTAAGCCCCTCTCTCTCTCTGCCCCCGTGGCACCTACTCGTAATGCCTCGAGGGCATTTTTGCCATTTTCAGCAAATTCCCCTCTCTCAACATTGCCCCAAGGAAAGGGCAGGAACGTAACTTCAGGCTTGCATGGAAAAAGGACAGATCTCATTTTTGTTCTTAATTCAGTAAATATTTCGTGCTTCGTGATGCCGGCCCGGTGCCGCCGGTCGCCGGCAGACCCTGAATGGGATTCCAACCCGCTTGACCCATGTTCCCTCTTTATCCATATATTTTTAAATAATATGGAAATTAGATTATGCATAAAAATATAAAATATAAAATAGGTTCGAATATTTAAATAACAACAAAATTGTTTATAAAATCAATAATTTTTTTTTTAACGTGAGACTTTTGCTTCGGATAAACGTGCCTCACTCTTGTCGGGTTTCGGATTCGGGTTTTAAGATCGAATCCGAAGAGTAATTGGTCCACTGCAGATCAGGAGCTAGATCCAGGAACTGCTTAAGTCCGACCCGTTGACATTCCCCAGTCAGAAAACCTAATATTGTAAGGACCAGAGGAGGCAATACGATCTCTGCCTTGGATCTGCACTCGCAATTCCATTTATTAGCAACCTAGGATGACGTTGAGAAGCTCATTTATAAACAATGAGAAAGGACTAAGATCCCTCACTCTCTTACAATTTGCACTTAAAATTGAATTAATTCCTCGCCAGGATGACGTCGAGAAAGCAACTTAAGAATGAGAAAAACTGAGAAGGAGCACTCTCCTTATTCTTTGAATTTTGCATAGCAAAACTGGATTTGGTTAACTATTGCATGGAATTGAATACTTATTAGATTCAGGGCACTTAGAATGCTGGCGCTTAAATCTTACACCAGATTCGATCCATTAAAAACCCTAGCTTGTTACAAGATCAGCTGCCAAGCAACTCCTTGTTTTTGCAAGATTGCTGCCAAATTTTAAGGATTGGTAGCTTTTCGGGTGAGCAGAAAGTTTACAACCAACACCATTCCAAGCAGAGGCTCCAAGGCCCGGCATCCACCCCCGTAGCTCTGGAGTTATATACTGCTTCTACATCAACGATTGCAATGATGTACCCTTTGATTTAGATTTCATGTTTAATCACTTAAGACGCAGAAACATAGCACCCACAAAAATCGAACTAAAGGTCCACCTTAAATAAGCCGCTAACCCGACTAGGTATGTTATACCCTTTGAAGCAAGGATTGGTAGATTTCACAAAGTTCCGTAAGAGTTTAAATTTTCAAGAAACCCACTTCAACTTGTCAACAATGTTCCTTTATAAATTTTCAACACACTCACTACTACTTTGTTAACATGTTCTATTTTTCTTTCCTCTCTTTTTCTTTTTTTTTGGTTAACAAACTGCCCACACCTTCCTGTATGCGGCTCTCTCGCTGGTAGAAGGTAGCAAAACTGACCCTTCACTCAAAAGATCAGACCTAGCAAACAAGTTGTGCCACTTGGCCTTTTGACAACTTGTTTTTCTTTTGGCAATCCTCGATTCATTGTTATGGTTATCACTACCACTATCCTCATAGTTCATATTAAAACCCTTTAGGGAACATTTCATTAATTTATTTCAAATCTATATATGAATTTGATGAACATATTTTTCCTGATATAGCAAAAGATTCTTGACAAAATCCATAGTTGATCAAAATTAAGGATTTTAAGTCAGTCCTCAAATCCACATTTAGACTCTGTTTGATGACGGCATAAAAAGCTATGTTTTGAGAGATGATCTCAATAGCATGCATGGATTTAAAATCCATGCTACATGTTAAAGGCCGTGGGTTTAAAGTCGGATGAGGGGGTGGTCCCACCTTAAATCCATGGATTTGAGATCCTAGGGATATGAGATCTGCAATGAAGCAAACACAACCATCAAGCCCTTAGAGAAAATGTCTGATTTAAGATTGAGAGAGAGGGGGATAATCTGATCTTTGCTTTGAGACTATGGTTTCCACATAATACAATACTTCACCTGGTCTCCTGGTACATTATTCTCAATACCCACTAGAGAAAGTGGCATTTGTGAATGCGGTTCAAGTTGATAAAAGGTCGCCAAATATTTCACCTTTTTGTTCTAACCTTAAGAATCCTTGCCGCAATATAGTAGTACACATCTTTAAAGAGATCACGTCTACGAACCAACTTGTGGGGCGACATCAGTACTTAAGTAATGACTTAATCTCAAGTTGATTCAAGTGACCATGTCAATGACCTTGTGAAAGTGAAATGCCACAAGGACTGCCCATTTCTTTAATGATATTCCATCCACAATTTGTAGGAAACTAATTAGAAATGTGTAATCGTATTGCGTAAATGACGATAGGCATTTTGATTTTGATGGGGACAAGGCGATTGTCAACCATATGTAGAGACACCTTACATCTTCAAGCGCAACCTTGCTGTCTTTAGCTATGGTTGAAAAACATGAAGAAAAAAAGCTAGCAAATTTTTTTTTTTCATTTTTTTTTTTTCATTTTACTAGGCTGACCAGTTCTTAATGATTTAAATGCATTTTTTTAATAGTATTTGTTTTCTGTGGCTATGAGTTATGCAATTATAGTATGTGTCTGCATTAATTTTTCAAACAAATATGCAAAATGTCAGCGAAATGAATAACTTCCTTTTTCTTTAATAAACAAAGGAAAAACCATGTGCCGCTAACTGTGCAGTAGCAAGTCTTTAATTAGTAAACTACTTAACGGCATTTAATTAATAGAATAAACCACTAGTTCTTGCCACAAAGTGTTCTTTCCCATGCATTTCATGGTTTGAGATAGAACATAGAGAAAGGATCAATTTGTATATCATATTTCATAGAATCTTCCCCAGCCATGTGAGTTTTTTTATCTAGTCGTTGGTGCCATTTAATCAATATACGAACCATTCTTGTAGGACCCGATGTACGGTCTAGGTTGCTTGGGCTGCTCAATCAAGAAGCTGTGATCCATTCTCGATCAAGAAGCTGTGATCCATTCTCGATCTTAGCTTGAATGTAAGGTCCTTGGAAGTATATTCAGCTTTGACTCTGGCATTCGATGAGAGGTCAAAACTTGCAGTGCATAAGAGTAGTATCCATGTGAATCGAACTAACAATCAAACTTTCAATGTATCGCTATTCCGACCAACTCCATCAAGCCCCTTGAAACAAATCAACTCAAAGTTTCGAGTTCATGTCTAGTAACTGTCACTGATTGCGATTATTGCTTACTGTCAACCAACACTTTTTTATTTAAAAATTTCAACTTGTTGCGCTTTTGATGGACACTGAAAGCAAGACAATCGAACAACAGCGCGGGCTCTGCATCATTTGAATCAAGATGATTTTGCTAATATGTTATTAAAACACCAACTGGGAAATTGACCATGAATGTTGTTGGCATTAGCTTCGCTCCTAGGGAGCAGGATCAGATCTACAATTGATTCTGTTACATATTTTTTGGGGAATGTCCCCAGATTCCAAGGTAACCCAACCATCTTCTTACTGCTCGGTTCCTGTACCTACCCTTCTTCACATGACATGCTTCAAAACTAAACTTATTAATAATCACATTCATTGATTGAAACAAGCAACTTGCAGGAAGCTATCGTTTTCCTTTAATGACATCGAACTGGGGATTAACCTTCTAATGATGCCAAGCAACAGTGATTCACATGAATAGTATTTTATCTGCATGACCGACCTTGGACTTTGGAATGGGAAAAGAAAATCATAAAACTTAGTTTTATCTTTTCAAAGGAATATGTGCCCTTTTTTAAAATATTTCTTCTGAATTGTGTATATATAGTTTTCCATATCCAATGAGAGAGTGTTGCATATTAAATTGTCAAGTGGATGCAAGGTTTAAAGCCTCACAGATATAGAATATAAAGTATGGTACTATGGGAATCTCCCACTTGGGCCTCATAAAGGCATCCCTACTTGAAATTTGGCTGTGATTTTGGCCAAGGACTGTCCACATGCCTGCATATTTTGGAGGGCATGTCTAAGGGTTTATCTAATTGCCTTGAGCTGGTTGAGCCATATTGTTTGAATCCGGCAAACCAATTTTGAGAGGAGATCTGGCCCTGATTGTGGAACTATTGGTTGGATCCATATATCAGGACCGGCCCGCTAAGCCTCCACTGCATGTATATATAATAGTGATTCTAGCTATCCAGAGTCAACCAGCTATCTAATCAAGACCGTCCATTTGAAGAGATGAATGATTGAGAGAAAAATAAGAAGAAAATATGTAAACTAATACCAGATGTTGAAAATACTCATAATCTTTTTCTTTTTTTCTTCTCTTAATCATCAAATCATGTTGGATCGGACTGATGATTTTGAATAGCCAAAGTTGTAATTCAATATATACATATATATTGGACGCTTCTCATAGTTAAAATATTAATGTTTCTCCGATTTGGAGCACATAAAAGATATTAATGTTTCCCCAGTTTGCAGCACATAAAAGAAATCCTTACGAAGCTGTAATATAAAAGGCCTAGTAGTTTCACGAATATTTTTTGAGGGGTCTATAGACAGGGAAGAACCGACCTTCCTGTCGCCCAAATGGTTTTATTGATTTAAACAATTCTTTGTATAGTTGTCGATCTGGTCGGTTCATCAGTTTTTTTTTTTTATTAAACATTTTTTTTCCAACCAGACAGTAAAATTTAATCTATGGTCATGGATCTCAACTAACAACGAAGCAAATACTTTTGCATGTTACTGACCCATATACATATCCTAGGATTGGATATACTTCAAGATCCATAAATATTTTCTAATCTGCGCGCGTGCACACACACACACACAAAGAATCCAAATAGCCATAGGCTGCACCAGCATCAGTGATGGTGGTACACTGATCGACTTAACTTAGGTACCACGCTTCACCACTTAAGATGCAAAGCCACAACATTCGTAGCAGTCAAACTAGAGACACACCTCTTCTTGCGCCCCATGAGGTACGAGAGCTCACAATGAAGCTTAAACTTAATATCTAATTACCATGAGTTCTGATTGTCATGCTGACTCCTTTCGTCAATAAAAACACATCTTATTAGCAAAATATTATGTTCTTAAAACACATGTCCTTATAACAAGAATACAAACACATGTTGTAAAATCACAGCATTTCTTCTTATGGAACTCTTTCTAAGGGCTTCATTTGTTATTTAACTAGTTTTGCAACGAATAATGTTAAATTGGAATTTGTATCAATGCAATCCCATTAGTGATTTCACCATGCATTGGCTTTTTCGGTCGGTTCCTTTTGCTAATTAAAAAAAAAAAGGCAATTATATTGGTGGTGTATAATAAATGTTTAATGGTTTGCCTTTTTAATAAAATGCAATATTGGCGAGCGATCAATAGTCAAATAAGACAACATATGCTCAGAAAATTTATTATGGGTCTCAATGGTCTTTCCTTTACAATAATCCCTTCAATTATGCTGCCGTTTTTGTATTGATTATGACAACATTTTCTCAATGACTTGTCCCTTAACATCACTAGAGCCGCCCCAGTCACCATCCATAAATTCTTTACTTCTCAGATCTTCCTTAGGCGATATAGAATGCAAAAGACATATGGACAAGTGATCACACCATACTCCATTATAAAAGAGAGAAAAGATAACAAAGGACAAAATAAAGTGGGTTTACCAACTTGGACAAGCACAAACTGACGAAAAAGGATTTAAAACAAAGAATTCGAAATTAAAAATGCAGAAAGAATTTTTTTTTTTTTTTTAATTTTCATGAACGAGATTTTGCCCCAAAGGAACATCCAAGGAGGTTTCAGTATTGCCCTGTTGGAAGTTCAAAAAAAAGAAACTACAGGGTTTTGGTGCATGTAAAGATTTTGCCAATCTGAGAATTACATGTCTTATTGTATCTCATTTTTTCCTATGCCTCTCGGAACGGTAACAATTTGTTATTGTTTCATATATCTTCCCAAAAAAATGGAGTAAATCCATGGAATACCGGAGCACATGATTCTATGAACCTGCATTAATCTTTGAGGCATATTGGTAACAAAACAAACTGTTCCCTCTCAAATCTTCTCTTTTTCTCCCTCTTTTTCTTGCCACTTTCCACTTCAGATCTATTTAATTTTTTTTCTTGCCACTTTCCACTTCAAATCTATTTAATTTGTTGATTGCATGCATAGCTAATTAGCTGTAGTGAACAGCTGACCATTTATGGACTAATAAAAGAATAAAATCTTATACGCACGGGTTCGCCTTGTGGTTAACCCCTCCTCCACATGGCACCTTATATGTAGAAAGGAAATAATGCCCCACTTCACCAAACCTACCACTTGTTATATCTTGCAACTTTGAATTGGATAAATATTTCTCCTAATTTCATTATGCTAAAGAATATATCAGACATGTAATATCCTTGTTTACTCCCAATTCCCTAAAAACTTGTGGTTTTTTGAAAAGCAAAATACATTATCTTAGTTTATTAGGGCTTTTCTTTTTGCATGATGAGCGACCCCCAAGCTCAATCTAGGGCTGTGTTGGCTGCTTGTGCAAGGACTTGACGCTTATGGAAATCTAAGTATATGGTCTTGTAGTTGAAACTCATAAGTTTTAGTAACCTTTAATTTCAAACTGTAAAAATTGTATTTTTTCAGTTAAAAAATAAATAAAAAAAAAACAGGGTAAAATTTTGAAAAAAGAAATCGTTTGAGCTGCACAACCTCAATGCATTCTTCTCTTTTATAAATATTGAATACGAATACCGAGGCCATATGGCTAAAGCATCTATACAGTACTTCCATATGCAAGATCCAACCATTGGGAATCTGAGCTCATGCCAGTGGTCACAACATTTTCATAAAAAAATAGATATTTTATAAACAATGTACCAGAAAAAGGCAAAAGGTTGTACCACCACCGGAAAATATGCCGTGATTCCAGAAAAGATGAGAGTGCAGTTCCTACTTCAATTTTCTGTAATACGATAGGCAAATTAAATGAAAGAAATCAACACACAAAAGCAAAGATGGCAGGAACAGATAAAGGGGCACCAATTAAAGGCGATATAAAAATGAAGATGATTTTTGAAAAATTTCCTACAAAATAGGGACCAGTCCACTAAGCCGCACAATATATAAAGTTCTAATTTGAAAAGTTATGCTATAAAATAAGGACCATTTTGTTAAGACAAGTTGTTTCAAACTCGCACTGAATAAAGCATGGTTGAAAATGAATGCACCAACTGCGAAGGACATGATATCAATTGTTGCATATTAATGTTGCTCTCTCACGCTTTCGCTAGGCCAAGGACCACGACCACCACTAACCATGTATATATGTATATACTATGCATGGATGGTGCGTGTTTTCATTCCGTGATCACTCCAAGCTTTCTACGTCATGTCACCTCATTCATTTGGTCCTATATATATACATATATAATTTATGTATTTATTTCCAAAAAATATCGGGTTCTGTATATTCCTCGTGGACTTCCAATGTTCATTTCTCTTCTTTCTTTAAAAATGTTTTCATTACCTTGCTTTCTCATGCACGATGCGACCCTGGTTTCAATGAATACGTTAAGGCGAATATATATATATATATATATATATATATATATATATATATATATATATATATATATATATATATATATATATATATATATATATATATATATATATATATATATATATATATATATATTGTATATAAAGGGATGAAAGGTATTCGAGAACTCATTTTAAGTTAGGATTGTCGACTGAAGTACTATATTCCATCTAATTTTTAGGTGTAAGAGGAAGAGAAAGTTGGGTGTCTCTATTTTTTAATTTTGCAATAACGTGGATGGTTGTTTTACTTGGGAGCGAAGAAGTGGAGAACGAAAACAAGGAGCGAGTTCGAACTCCTCCGGTGGCTGCATGGCTCTGTCTGATGAGTGCAAGGCTCAACGTGACACCTGGTGTGAATGTGGAATGTAAGTTCATTATTTCAGGAGAGAGATAGAAAGAGAGAGGACATGCATGCATGGTGATCAGCGCAGACATGCATGGTCCCTCTACTTAGGTTTCCGGCGACAGAAGATCACACGTCGCCCTGAGAGGACGAACATCATTTTCCGAGATGCAACGGCCACGATCGTTTAAGGTCCTTTTCCATGGCCCCTTCCTTCAGGCCGAGGCTGGTCCTTCCTGCGTCCAAGTCTAGAGAGAGAGAGAGGTGGAAAACTCTGAAGGCAAACGATGCTCACAAGCTACAGGTGTCATTCAAGCAAGTTGGTACCTCCCTTAAAACATTTAATGTCCTCTTGTCAGGTCGGACAAGTGTACTGCCCAGCTTTAGTATTCTAAACGAGAGGTAAGGAGAGAGACGGAGAGAGGTAGAGAGAGAAAGTATGTTCATCTTCCTCTTTTGGTTTAGTTTGCAGCGCGTGTAAATGTGTTACACAGTTATCTGCACACTGGCTGTTATGGATAAGGATCGATGCATTGGTCCCTTGCACTTTGCACTACTTCTTATCCTCTAAGTGTTATCAATGTCGGCCCCGATCGGCTCGTCCTGCTTTTCTTCCAGGTTCAATTCCTTATGAATGCTCAAGCATAGTAAATCAGGCAAAACCGAGTGGACCTCGACTCTGCAGAGTTTTTTACTCCAACACTGGAGCATCTCTGTCAATCCTTACTTTTCAGTCAGCAACGACTGCTACTACTACCAAGCGGCCTGTTCATGATGTTGAATATGAAAACATAAGATAAACAATCAATTAGCTATAATAAATTTTAAGTATATAAGGAGAGAAACAATGAAATGTACATGTCTCTTAAGATATATCAAAGCAAGTGAAACGAAGATAATGAGGAGCTCATCAATGGAGGTGGGGGCAGGAGAAGGATGGTTGGGTGGATGATTGGAGTACGGGGCACAGCTCATGAATGGGCGGCCCTTTTCACGAGTCCGAAGCTGTTGTTGCGGCCTGGTAGGTACGAGATTTTTGTCTAGAGAGGGAGAGGAGGCCGGTAGGGCCTGACAATGGCCGGACGCTGCAATGCTGTGGGCGGCCTTCAAAGCTGTGGGTAGATCGAATCCCAGGCACTGTATATACCTACATACATTGTATCGCACGTACGGCTATGGCACCACCATCCTATTCCTACTTACAAAGCCAGACCCAATTGCAATTCCAGCATAAGAAAGAGAGAGAAAGATAGGGATGAGAGAGAAAAGAATCAATTTGATGTACTTTTATTGTCACAGGAAGTAAAGAAGCGGAAAGAGACAGTAGATAGGGACGGAAGATGGATAGATTCAGTTCTCCTATGGCCATAGTAAAAGTAGCGGACGTATGTATGTTCATTATTAAGTCATTCGAATGAGGATCTTGCGTAATTAAAGTCTAACTACAAATTGCTAATCACCTTTCTTTTATAAAACATATTAGAATTATCATATACAGTACAGGTAAATAGATACGCATTACAGATCAATGGATATACGTTAAAAGGAGGTGTATGTACATGTTATATAATGATGATCATATGGTTCCAAGTGGTGTTAATCAAATTATTGGTTTAATTGTGAGGTGGTCATGGAAGTCGGGCTGCTCCTCCTCCTCTGCTTTTGCAGGAAAAAAGCGTCCTACAGTTTCAACACATCACTCGCTCGACGTGGGAGACGGTGGTTCACGAATCGCCGATGACCATGAAAGGTCCTCCAAGTTGATGGGTCTGCGACTACCCACATCTCTGCCTCACAGCTGTGATCCAAACGCCTCCTCTGTTTCGCCATATACAAACCCGCCCAAGCTTGACAAAAGCACGAGGTCACCATCTTTGTCGCATGTCTAAAGCAAAGCTGCTCCATTAAGCATTTCTTGGAAGAAAAGCAAACAAGTTAAACGAATGTCTTTTCACGAAGGTCTGATTTTAGAAACCAATTATTTCTAAAATGTTGGATTAACTTTCTACTAAGTTCACAAAATTTTCTGACATAAGAATAGCATTTCACAGGAAGCTTCTGCCCACCCGCCCGTTTCAGCAGAAAGCAGAGTCTCAGTAGTCTTCAATCTTCACAAGGTATTGAGTTTCCACAGTCTTCTATCTTTAGTATCATGTTGGGGATGAATATTTGAGATGAATTTAGGCAGGAACAGAGTGATGCCCTGCTTGGGATGTTAAATGAGTTTAAGATTGGATTTAATTGGTTTTATTCCTGATGCTCCTGCTTATTTGCCGAACTCCAGGTTTGGCCCTCGGTGTGTTCCAAAATCCTAAAATGTTAGCCAATTACAACTGTTCTTGGCTGAGTTACCATGGATCTGCATTGGCTTAAGGCTTTAGGCTCGATAGTGATTACCATTTTCATCATTTTTAACAAGAATCCAGATCGACATAGGATATTTATCTCTCTCTACCAAGGAGGAAAGGAAAGGGAAAAAAGAAGAACAGAAGTGAATCAGTGATGCTCATCTACACTAACGTTACCATGTTGGCTTTCCGATGCAGAACCATAGCAGCCCAGGAAGAAACCAAAAAAAAGTGCCACCTAAAGGAAGGGCTTGTAATGTTAAGTCAGAAAAATCAAGTGTCTGCAAAAATGAATGGCTGCTGCCAAGCAGAGGCAGTCTTCTGCAACTGATACATTGACCAGAACCCTGTCTCGCTCTAGAACTCTCTCTCTCAATGGGGGCCACGTGAGGGTCTTGCATGGAGACAAGCAGCGCACGTGAATTTCACGTGAACGCCCACACGTCCCGTAACCCCACCGTCTGGTGCGGCCAAGAACGCAGCAGCGGCCTCCGCCCCTGTCCGCTATCACGGCATATATAGCCAAGGGTGGCGGTCGGGGCTGCCGCTTTTTGTCCGCTACCTACCCGGGCTAAGGGCTTTCCAATTTGATCACTTCACTCACGGCAAAACGGAGCGGCGAGGAGAGGGCCCTAGCAGAAGGGTACTTCTGTCATTTCATACAAACCTCTTTTTTAGATAAAGGGCAGTTTGGTCATTTATGAATAAACTTTTAAAGTGCAAAACGGGACTTTTCTTGGGAAGATACATGGAAATTCGTGAATCGAAACCCCGGAGTCCATTTTGAGACCCATGGGCCATGGCCAGGATGCTTGTAGTTATATCCAACGTGAAACTATATCATATTATATTAGTTTTAGCAATTAGTAAGTAAGGTTTTTAATGGCGAAACTAGCATTTGTTCCATGTTTAGTGCTATCAAATTATTAGGAATTTAGGACCAAGTTCACGATTCAGAAACTTTTATTTGTTGGGATATTTTCTTGAGGATTTGGGATAAGGGTGGGCAATTGGCTGGTCGTGATGGGCTGGGCTTGAACTGGCAATTTGACATTCGAGCTGACCCGATAAAAAAATAAAAAAACCTGTCTAGCCAAACTGGCACAATTAGGTATTAGAGGTCGGATCTGACCTAATATAGCAATTTGACATTCGAGTTGACCCGATAAAAAAAAAAAAAAAAAAAACTTGTCTAGCCAAACTGGCCCGAACTAGGTATTGGAGGTCCGACCTGACCCAATGTATCATATATGTGTTTAAAAAAACATTTCTCTATATTTTTTTATTATGTTTTGTTGTTCTTCTCTCTCTCTCTCTCGTACATTATGCCGGCATACAAACTTTTGGTGCATCGCCCATAGCTCTCTTAGAAATTTTTTGTGTATAGTTTATGCCTCTCTTAGAAATGCTTGATACATCGATGAGTGTTTCTGAGATATTAAAATATGAAATGTTAAGAGTTTCAAATAAGAATAGATGTGGAACCGGGTACTTAGATGGGTACAAAGTTGATGGTCGGTCCCGACTCAATAACTAAGCGGGCCAGGATTGGGTTGCCATCAAACGCTTTGGACCAACTCGAGCCTGACTTTGTCGAGCCTTGGGCTCGCCCGGCCTGGCCCGAAGGGCAGCCTTAATTCAGGATTGTAAAGGACTATTGTACATGACCATATACATGTTTTAGAGCACATTTTCTTATTATACATGTTTCAAAAATACTATGAAGGCATATTGTACTTATAGGGTTGGTTGTTTGATATGTGAACCACGTCCATAATCAAAACATGTTTTCTGGATAACGATTTTGAAACATGTCCAACAGGCATCCTCCCACTGGAACCCTTCTTAAAAGAAGGTCGGTTTACGAAGGGATATAGTTTTCTTAAAAAGTTTTTTAATCGTCACGCTCACGCATCAACTCATCTTTTTAAAACCCCTCGTTGCATTCGAATTAATTTATGCTTTCACCGACTTCCAAAGACGCAGTTCTTAACAAGCAGCATGTATCTGAGATCCACGTTGCTGCACACGCATCTTTGTGACTAACCAATTTGTTCATGGCCGCCCGCTTCTTTCATGGGGAGAGCTTCCTTCTGTTTTTTAAATTGCACCTAAAAAATCAATCCTAGATCTCGAGTTATAGGTGGACCAGGCATGGCTCCTTAAAATGACCCTCGATATGTAATTTACCGAAAGATTTACAGTTGTACAAATGAAAAATTTACATCTCATTTTATAAAAAAATGTTTTCAAGAATACAATGTCATTCCTATTATCAAACACCGTCTTCTTGAAACACCCACAATGGGAACAAGTTGTTTTTGGCGCTCGATGAAAGGTTTTGCATGGTGTAGACCCTTCTTTGTTGATGTAAACGTGTACCTCTCGGTCCACGAAATCCAACGTATTCGCATCAAAAAACAAAAAACTTCTTCCTCTCACCCACTGAGAAAAAAAATGAGGACGGGTCGGTCGATAGGATCATTTGAAGATCAAAATGTGGTGAAGTTGCAAAGCAAAAGTCATACAGTACTTCCTTCAATATTAAACCCAAAAAATATTTAATCAGACCAATTGCTTCTGTACAATCCAAGAGGTGACCGCATCTGTGAAGGACATTGGTTCACAGGAACCCCATTGCAGTCTCTTGAAGGATTGATCCCCATTGCTCTTACCTGAGCCTTCACTCCAGGGCCTTACATTGTTGCGGTTGTGACTGTAGGTAACAGGGGATTAAATTAGCGCAGCTAAATCTCACCCACTTGTTTGAAGATTTGAAGGTGGTGAAATATCCATGAAAGAGTTTGTCAACCGCAAGTTAGATGGAAATGAGATGTAAAGGATACATAAAATCCAACTTTAGAGGGATGAACAAGTGACAGGGAAAGAGAAGAAAACACCGAAAAATACTGATAAGATCGTGCACGCTTTTTTTTTTTTCTAAAAGAATGTCTAAAGAAAAAAAAAAAAAACAGTTGCTTCCTTAAAATATAAATCTAGAGCAAGTCCCGACCACTATCTCGGACAAAAGCGTTAGAGAGCGCGATGGGTAGACATATTCAAGAACTTAAAATTACTTGACCCATAATCTCTTCACTCTAAGTTCCAATGAGTTCTTTCTACTGCCGAAGAAAGGGATCATAAACCATACCTTATTTGTATAGTTTTTAATATATGGACCTCTCAATTCTTTCGAAATGCAAATGGGACCACACTTTCGAAACGCTAAATATAAGTGCCCAAGTTATTCTGAAATTTTGGAAAATTGTCCTTTCGAGCGTTTCTATATTCAAACAGCGAATGAAAACCACACTCGTAAAAGAATAATTTCCTCACTTTTTCTCAGAGGAAGAAGTTCCAATGATATGGTTCCTACTGAACATAGTACAGTCTATTAATGATTCACGGTAT
Source organism: Nymphaea thermarum (assembly GCA_011799765.1). Lineage (NCBI taxonomy): Eukaryota > Viridiplantae > Streptophyta > Magnoliopsida > Nymphaeales > Nymphaeaceae > Nymphaea > Nymphaea thermarum. The sequence continues at coordinate 44,773 of JAANDH010000794.1, read as the reverse complement.
ACTCTGGCTCTAGCACTTCAAATGATTGATTGAGATCCAACATTTATATGCAACTGGCTCGGATCTTTATCTACTCCCCGCCAAATATCAACTTGGATTCGATTATGAAACTGCAAGATGAATCTGAATTTCCCTTAGCATTTTCTACAACTAAATGAACCAGAGACTGCCGACGGATGACACCCTTTGCGACGAAGAGCCATCTGCAGAGCGGAACGCTTTTAACCAATAGCAGCTGACTTCCATTATAGAAAAGTGCCAACATGATTGCGATATGAAAACTCATTTTGGATAAGCTAATGATTTTATGTTTACAATGTAATGTGAAAGAAACAAAAGTAAGCCTAGGGACATACGAATGCAATTCCACCGACTCACTTAATCAATCCTTATCTCCGTCTATCCTTGCTGTAAGGCCCCTCGCTTTCTTGATCTTTCAAAAGTCCTAGAAACGCAAGGAACCCAAAGAAGAAGAAACCACCAGTCCATCCACCACCCCCACCACCACCACCACCTCCACCATCGTCATCATCTCGCGGTGGAAATCCAGTCCCACCATCATCAAGTTCAGGCGACTTTTCTTTACCTGCAATTGAGGATACAAAGAAAAGGTCACCTAATGAAACAGAGGGTCTGAACAGTTCCGAATCAAAGCCCTGCTGAAGGATAAGACTCCACCCTATTATTAGTCAAAAATTGCTATACATTACAAAAACAGAACAACGATCAGGTATTTACAGTAAATACATCAAAAGGTGGGTCCGTTCCGAGAACAGAAATCCTATGACTCAAATCCTTTACAGTAACAAAATGTACAGGATGGTTTCTGTTGCAAAATGAAATCCTATCTTCTAAAGACCTCCTTAACCAACTGAACAGTTCAAATGAGGCAAACTCACATCATAACCCCTTGGGAACTGCTTGGAGGCTGTAGCACTCATCTATATAACAACATGAAACGCATATAATACAAGAGAAATAAGCAGGATAGTAGGCATTTTAACCGAAGAATACAGCAAGCACCAAACTGGAAGCTGCTTGTAGCCTGTAGCAATCTTCTAATAAAGAAGAATGAATAGGATAGCTAACTATTTTAACTGATCTGTATCTGTGTCGAATTGGTCCTTAGACTTCGCCAGATAGTCCAGGTTTCCATTACCTTTTCCCAAGAAATGAGGAAAATAAGTTGGATATTACCATTTATTGAAAATACCAACTTTAAAAAGTGGATATATCGACTGTTGAATAAAGCCATTCTGGTAGTACCAATTAAAATGCTTCACTAGTCCAAGTCAATGCTCAAAACAAAATATGATGTGGAATGAGTTCAAGTTCAACACAAACACTCACGGTAAAGTGCAGTTAGATATCCCACATTGATTTACGTTGTTATACTTAACATTAAAGTTAACAAGTCAGCATAAAAAAGACAAGAGACCAGTATGTAGCTCTCTCTGTCTCTATATGTATACCCTAAAGGCCTAAACATAGTCTCGCAGCCAATCTGACAAAAGCTGAACATAAGATTCAGAGAAAAGCATCTCATGAAGTAGAAAAATCTTGCTAATGGCAACGGTTACCTTGAGCAGGAGCATTAGTAATTACCGCCGATTGCTGTTGAATAGTCTGCTGCTCAGTTGCACATCTAGCATTCTGTAAAAAGCAACCAACGGAAAAATAGATTCATCACATCATAGCACATCTACATATATAGAAGCTTATGAAAATTAGAATGCAAAGTATATTCTCTCGTTAATCATGAGAAAAGCACAATTAAATATATGTTGATCGATGAAACAAATAGCAGAAGTGGTACACTTATCTACTTACCAAGGCAGCACTGCATCTCACATTACGAGATGAAGCCTTCTGGATAAGTGGAATGGCCACTTTATATTGAACTCTTAAAGGCGGCCTGATGGGTAAAGCCAATCCAGAACCAAGGATCTGTAACTTCCCCTGCCTAGCATCTTCCCTTAGACCTTCATAAATCCCAAAATCGATGTAAGATAGAATCTCACAGCAATCTAGCTCACCAGAGGATAAGAAGTAAAGGACCAAGGATAGCTTCAAGGAAAATAGACCATGCAGCAGGCTTGGATCAGTATATAATATTAGCACTTAAGGACTACATAGAACTGAAGATAGGCCAACTACAATAAATGATTTCTGCCCTTCCGCTTGTGAGGCCTCGCACTTGTTGTTGCCTTAGCAAGTTGTATTATTTTCGTAAATTGAGAAAAGTTGACACAGACAAGCTAAATGAAGGAATGTGCCTTCAATCATACAACTACACACGAAGCCGCCACTACCCACAAATATTAATCATATAGAGACTAGATAATCTAAAAATACCATTTCAAAAATGTTGTTGGGTCATAAAGTCAGCCCCAATAAACAATTTAGCTAATAACTAGTAAACATTCCCAGCACTAGGACTAGCAAACGACAGTGTTCCACATCAGAAAGCACAAAGTTTCCCTGCATAAGTAGTGACATGAAAGCATATCTTTATATTTGTCAATGCTCTGTCATGGATAAAGGCAACAACATTTAGGAAGAAAAGATATAAAATGGTCAAGAGTACACTTCCAACCATTAAAGAAAAAAAATGGGATTATGTTATTTCCTGGACAAGCTAATAGGAAATGAGGTTCTTTTACAGCACCCAATGAGATTGATTTTGAATCTAAAAAATATGGATGTATAAGAACGTCTTCTATTATAAATTTATACTACAGCGATTACAATCATTTCCTTTCTTCATCTGAGATATGATGGTCAGTGCTCAGGATTTTAACTGTGTGCTTGTCCTCTCATCACTCTCATCCTCCATGCATTTCCAGATCCATGTTACCTTCAGCCATTTTTATGTTTCTCTTGTAGGTGCTCCAATCTTACAAGACCCTCAAACTAGATTTCTCTACTAGCCTGGACACACAAACCCAACAGAAAACATGCCACCTTTTGTCAAACAGGATAAAAGACAGCTTTCCAATATTGAGACAGGATAAGAACAAAAGCAGCTCAGATGAAGACCAGCAGCCAACCTAACATCCTGAGGCAATAAAACTTCTGACACACACTTGGAAGCCCTTCATAGACAGAGTCCAGACATAGGATGTGCAACCCTTTAAGACATGACACCCCTCTTCTAAAATTAGGTATTGACCATATTTAGGAGGAGAAATATTTAGCTCTAAGCTACTCATAATTGGTTATACACTGAACAAAGATTTATGCAACTACCAATTGTTATTCTCCACAATGAATTCCTTGCTAGATTGTTTATTCTGTAAATCATATTCCCAATAGCATCTAGGAGGTCATCACTGATCTGTATTCAGTCCTAATCTTAAACCAAATCCGAAATACCTCACGAAAGGTGGATCCAAATAAATAAACCTTAACAAGTCAAGCTTAAGATCTCACATAAAAAAAACAGCAAAAAATTAAATTTGTAACAACATTAAATTGTTGGCAGCACCTCTGAAAGAAAATTAAATCTGCCAAAGAATACTGAAGAAACAACCTGATAAACTCATATCCTATTAGTCAGGAAGCCCTAAGCCCAGTGAACTAAGAAAGAAACAAATTAACATCATAAATCCACAGAAATAAATGAATATAAAGCAGCAACAATAGAATGCAAACGGCTTACCTGATAGACTTTTACATGGAAGAGTGGTGAGTCTAGGTACTGATGCATTTGCTGTGGAGACTGTAGGCATTACCGGATTCGACGAATACATATTTGACCTGCAAACACCATCACATTCATGATCAATTCAATTTTGTTAATATCGATAATAGGCACTGTATTGGTTTGGTTTGCCCACCAAGAGAGCATATCGGCTGAAATTGTCTGTATCAGCCTGTGTCGACCTATTTTTTGTTTTGGAATTAAAAACTTACTCAAATATGTTTATTTTGAAAATTAAACAAGTTATACAAACCCATTCGGGTCATGCATCATATCGGACAGGAATCAAGTGAAGCTCATAAACAATAAGATCGTCTTTAAGAAATTTGAAAGAAAAAATAATAGCCATTTGCATATTTGATAGAAAATATCAAATATATTATATTTTCATAAGAAATCCTTGATCCATTTTATTCCTATCACGAAAGTATCACGAAGGTTTAATTTCTATAAATGATTCGCCTACTTCTGCAAATGTTTTTCTGACACGTTTCTCCCCCCGGACATCCCATACTACATCAGACCAGAAAAACAATGATAGCTAAATGCTAGTTTCATCAATTACTCATTCCAAAAATTCAGCATAAAGCTATTAAAGCATAGAATTGGGAAATAAAGAAACAAACATATCTACCAATCATTTGCATCTGGCCCTTACTTTACCAACATTATGGACAACTTTATTCACCTTCCAAAGCAAAAAAATGAAAGTGACAACATCAATGACAAGAGATAACCCATCAATTACCTATCTAGTTAATTTTCAATGCTATCAAGAACAGAAAAAACAAAATTTTGGATGACCTTACTAGCAACCCATCAATTACCTATCTAACGTGCAATAGACTTCCCAAAGGGCATTCTCAAGAATCAATGGCAAGAGAAAACAATCGCGAAGAGAATAAGATTCATGTAAGATTGCCCTCGCAAAACTCAAACTCAGGAATGAAAGGACCAGGAAAATATCGAAAGACTTCAAGAAATGACGAGGTTACACAGGGAAACACATAAAAACGAGCACAGACAACAAAAAGAAAAAAGAAATCAACACTCAAAGACAGGGTAGAACGAAAATAAAGGATTCAAAAACAACTCAGAGATGTCGGGATCAGATGAGAAGGAAAACAGAAAGGAAAGGAAAATGAAAGAAAATGAAACATCTAGAATTGAAAACGATAATCACGGGAAGCAAGAAAGAACGAGGAGGTAGGCAAGCTCGACTTACCTCCGGAATCAGCTTTTTTCTTCTCTCTCAGAATTACGAACGAACGAAAGGGAGTTGGGGATTCCTCCGTTCCCTCCTTTCCTTTCTTCTCTCTTCTGAGAGGGAGAGGGAGAGAGGGAGAGGCGGTTCGGCTGCAGTCTTTTGACGGGATGATGGACATTGGAATTTACCAAATCGCCCCTCAGACTGTATGGTCGGGAAAGGTCTGGCAGTCTTTCTGGGCCCCTTTAACTGTCACCGTCCGATTTCAAGACTGGACGGTGGAGGGTGCGTGTTCAAAAGAAATTACCATCTCTCTACTGTACTTTCGGATTATGATCTCTGTAGTAGAAAAACGGTTCCAGATTCCAAAACTGGATCTGAGATCCGAATTTTTAGTAACAAACCTTGCCACATGCTTAGATGTGGTGGAGTTAATTGAGCTTAGCCATACAAATTTACCAATTTAAATTGTTTCTACCCTCATTAATGGTTTTAACTGTTAAATTTTATATGTTTGAGTTTCATTATTGAAGCCAGCTACAAGGGTGGATTAAAATTTGCTACAATTTATCCGATGTGCTCCGTACGTGGTGTTTGATAGGTGGGACATTCTTCCCCTTGTAGAGGGAGGAGAGATATCGCTCCCCTATCAATCAAACGTGAACGTTCATCCATTTCAGTTTATTGGCTCTCAAACCAGATTGTCTGAAGAATTGAGAGGCCTTTAAAAGGGATTTGGTGAAGCAATTGGTTGAGAAATGCTTCAAAATGGTGCGTTCAAGAAACAATTAACTGGGAAAGCGACCTTCGCCTTTGATGGAGCAGCAAACCCACAGATTACGAATGTGCAAATTTAAGCAGAAAAGTTTGAAGAAACTTTCGACTCCCCATCTCTTTCATATCCACTGGAACATCGTGAATCTATTCGTAGTAAGCTGCTTAACGATTATCTTTAGTTCATAGCCTCAGAACTTCCATTTTTGTGCATTTTGCAACAACCAGGAGGAGTTTGAAGCCAAAAAGAGTTCTATAAATTTGGTTGATTGGGCGAGTTAGGATGTTCAACTTGAAAGGCATTGGGAATTTTGATAGTCTGGGTGTTCGTCCCTTCACCGTGTGGAAGATGTAATCCATCAAAAAGAAACTAGTTTTCCCTCCTTTTCTTCTCATTGACTAAGTATTTTGTTTTCTTAATTGACGATAAATGCCAACCAGGAAGACTTATGAGGACAAATTATGAGTTTGTGTTTTAAGGCTTTTATAAGGTATCTTCTGCAGCAGCACCAATGTTCCACAACATCGCATCCTGCAGGTAGGAAGTACTTAAATGCTTTATACTTTAGGAGGTTCATCCTGAACGAACCCTGCAACTCAGTTTATGAATCTCAATCCTAAGGATCTCAGATCTCCACGGATCTAAGATATGCAGTGAAACAAACACAACCTTCCGTCGCATAAATTTGTTAAGATGTTACGCATATGCTTTACACATTTTAGAATATATTATAGAGTATAATTCAGTGTTGATCTGTGATACGTATGTACAATATACACACAACTCTTTTTGGTTTATGTATTTATTTACTGGCCAGTGAGGATTAAACGAACATATATGGGAAGCCTAGTTATTGACTTGGAGCTTTAAAGCCAACTCGAAAATGGCCGGAATCTTGTTTCACACTTAAGTTATATGGGATCATAAGGACGCCTAAAATAATCGAAGAACGAGTTGTCTCATGTCCATTCCATAAAATTTGATGATGAGCTCAACGCTCGTTCACAAGGCGTTTGTCAATCATAGAGAGAGAGAGAGAGAGAGAGAGAGAGAGAGAGAGAGAGAGAGAGAGAGAGAACCATAAAATGCTGTTGTGAAAACTCGAAGCTTCCAAGCGGATGATTTTACAAACGAAACCAGGACGATATTGATTGCACTTGCCATTCAAAAAACAAAAGTGGTTGCCATCTAGAAAAGTGGCCATTGATTACCCTCCTCCTTCCAATGCAACTGCTGGGGGGAGGCCCCCGACCATTTTATTGAGATATTAACAAAAGATACAAAAGATACAAAAAGTGGAAGGAATGTATACAAGAAAGAAGCCCAAAAGCGTCACTTAAAGTGCAGAGCTAAGTGACGAGTTCAAATTCCATCCACGAGAGGAGGGATCCCAATGAAGGGTAACATTGGAATGCAAAGAATAGGACAAAAGGATACCTAGTTCCTTAGAGGGGTTACGACAACAGAACTTGAGATGCGACTTCATCCTGTTTATGTTGTGGAAACCTGGAGGAGGTCGAGTTTGACCACGGATCACCTGCGACATAGCTTTAACCCACTGCATATTGCTAGAAAGAACTTGCACACTCTGCCCTTCAATCTGCATCCTAGACAATAGTTGTTCCAAGCTAGAAGTTTCATGAAAGAGAGGTTGGGAAATGAACGTGAAAAGTAAACCAAGAAGCGCTTCCTTGTTCCGAATTTGCCTTTTGGTAGAGATCAGTGCTCCAACTTTGACAACATCACCTACTTTCAAAGTAGCTATCTGAATTAGAAGCTCATAATCTGCTTTAAGGAGGCTTAGGCCAGGAAGAAAACTAGTTTTTACCCTACTCCTTGAAATCCGAAAGAAAGATTCACACACAATAGTTTCATATGAAAGATTCACACACAATAGTTTCATATGAAGGGCTGAGAATTTCCCAAAGGCAAATGAAGAGTGGTGATAGCGTCTCGCTTTTACTCCAGAACAATCTCTTGCAGGGATAAAGGACAAACATGAAAAGCACTCTCTGCGGCCAGGAATAAATGATGACGGGAACAATAACGAAAAGAAAAAAAGAACGTAGTTACACAACTATATATACAAGGAAAAATTCAAGTTTGCTATACCGGTCCATAGCATTGCCATACTCGTGTACACATTATTCTAGCAACAGCACCAGAAGATGCAGCAGTATGGGGAAGTGAAGGCCCATAATCTCATAAATGAGTTTCAACAGAAATAGAAGTGTTTGATACCAACGCAAAATATTTACAAAATTGAGTGGAGCACTCAAATCTTTTGAGGTTAAGAGAAAGGGTCAACTACTTCTGGCAAAACTTCCAAAACTGCAACCTCCGATTCTCCTGTGCTTTCATTTACTTTTTTCCTTTTTCTATTTTCCAGACTTCATTTGGGGAAAATGCTGCCGAAAAATGCTGATGTTTACATATGCTGCGTCAAGTTCCCTTGTACGCTAACATTTTTCTTATTGCCTTTGCTTCCAATAGTCAGCCTGCATTCGCATACTTATCCTTCTCTTCAATGGCTTTTATCGCTATACGTCCTTACATTTTCTGCATCTTCCTCAAGAATAAACACAGTTAGAAGCTTATTTGTGGGCATCTTATAGCTTACGCATCAACTAATTTTGACACTGCATGTGCATATTTCATATGTCTTCCGGATTGCCATCATTTATCTTTATGTGGAAGAACAATCATGGAGGTAACTGAAAGCTCTCGAGCTGGCAATATACAAACCTCGCACAAATGTCTACATTAATTCTGCATCCGTTATATGCCATTTCGCTCAGGCATTTAATCGAGGATGCTTTTCTCTATTCAGCTGCTTTTCGTCTCAGAGAGTGGGTCATAATCATAGGCATCGCCAGCCTTGACAAACCTGCCCTTCACACGTTTTCTGATGTCAGCCCTGGCCTTACGAGAAGCATATCTTATCTTTTTCTCAAACCTGTTTGTCAATTAGATCAATAAAAAAGTTCAGGTCAGAAAGAGAAAAAGAAATGGCAGTTTTATATGATATCGTTTGAGACTCTTCAATCTGACTCTGGGTTATGGAGCTAACATGCAGCCCAAATTATTGCAGTTTGTAAGCTAGGTCAGTTGCATTCATTTATTTAAAAGGTAAACAGTACATTAGCATATACAAATGAAACAATGCCACAAAAAGTTTACTAAACATAATTCATCACTACATTAGCTGCATTAGTAAGTCTCAAGCTGGGAAAAGTCTTCAAGGAGAATTTTATGGTTGGCCAATCGCAAGAGGGCAGGAAAGCAAGGCATAGGCTATATGCTCAGGTGTCCTGGTCATTTAATGCATGCGTGAAAAGAAAAGGCAAAACTTCTGCTCGGAATAGGGCACATCCACTCTCCAAATTCACCGCTTCTCCCCCTTCCTTTCCCTACAGCAGCAGAGACAGGCATAGAATTAAAACGCCAAGACAGTATTTCAGAAACCTGATAAAACTTAAATGGAGAAAAAACTGAGGGAAGTTTTTGAAATTCCTAGTTTTTTTTTTTTTCTAAAGCACTTGGTAAAACAAAAAAAAGTTTTTTCCAACCCACTTCTGCCATCTGGCCTCACATTCAAGCCAACACTTCAATCTCAATCAGCATTTTAAAGCCCTTGCAATTATTCACAATATGTTCTGCATTCAGCAAACCATTGCAAACCACACAGGTACAACTTTGCGATGTGAGTTCGTGTTGAAACATTCGTCGGCTTCAACTAAATCGCTCAAATAATCAATTTCACTTAGGAACCTTACGTAAGCAAGCATAACTGGGCAAAAGAGAACATGTCCAACACTTACAGGGAGCTACTTATAACTAATAAGACTTACTGGCGAGTCTTTTTCTTCTCTTTGTAACGCATGACAGCATTATCTCTGCTCGCTTGAGTATGTGAGTTGTCTGAACCAGTAGGAAACCAAGGAGGTTCCCCCATCAGAAGCATAGATGACATCCCACAATCTTGATAATCTCCAGCACTGCTTTCACCACTCAATGCTGAAAATGCAAGTGACAAATTCGAACATGCTTGTCTTGGTGGCAGACAAAGAGTTGTATCGGTGTCAGGGCAATGACTTGACATTACTGAATCAGAGACCACACTTCTGCATGCTGCATGCAATTTTTTTGCTGGACGAGCAAGAAGGGACTCATCAATTGACGCATGATCAGCTGCTGAAGAAGAAGCCTGACCAAGAAAACAGATAGAACACCAATTAAATTCTTTTGAATAAAAACAGCAGTAAACCTCTCTAACAAAATCAGTGTGATCTCATGAACACATCCAGCATTCAGTATTGCATTGATAATTTCCTACCTAAGGCACAAAAAGACAAGGAAGACATTTCCAGACACTGACATCAGGCAAGGAATTGAGTTTCTATGGTTTCCATCATGAATGGCGAAGTTTACAATATCCTGTTCAAACGACCTCAAGCCCCACTTGCATGAACAATTTACTTCAATCGTTCAGGACCATATGATGTTTTTAAGAAAAAACATATGGTGTCATGATATAAGAAAGAAACAACTTTTGGAAATGAAAGATTAGTCCCTATAACCAACCCAAGAGTCACCATCCATATACATCATAATACCACAAGCAGATCGAATTCTAGATACCCATGGTGTTAAAGCATCAATTTCATAGTTTTACAAGAAAATATGAACCTAATCTTTTATTGTGATCATCATGTTTGACATACTCATGCAGCTTTTAAATCATTTGACACAACTGCAGAGCAAGGTATGCATTCAAGATTGATTTGCTCATATTTCTAGCAAAGGTTGATCAGGCAATTCAGCCATTAGTTATCAATCCAGACTTGCCAATCTGACAGCACAGCCTCACCAAAATGAGGCTTGAGGACAGCTGTCTTACAAGGACATGCAAAGCAACAAGACTCATATTTGCACTGAGAATTAGTTTCATAAACCCATTTAGACATATGCCAAATCTCTATGTCACATAGGTGCGGGGTGCTGGTACAGGCGTGGGTGCAGGTGCAAGTACAGGTGAGGGTGCGGCTGCTGCATTTTCTAAAAAAACATGGGTGTGGGTGTGGCGAGAACACACACACACACACACACACACACACATATATATATATATGTGTGTGTGTGTGTGTAAATAAATATGATTGTCTAGAAACAATGAAACTAGTAATAAAGTTGTCCAATATGTCACATGGGTGTTCCTAAACAGCTGCCACACCAGTGTCATGTTAGTGCTTTTTTGATACAGTATGCTGGTGCGGTCAGCCGAGCCAGGCCAAGGCCAACACTGATCATTTTAAATGTGCATCTGGCTAAACTAGTTCTAATAGAAAAGGTTTGTAATGACTAAAACTTAAATATAGATAAATGAAGCAACTAAACAATAATTAAGTAAATAAGAAATATATGGGAAAATTGAATTGTGACTCTGGCTTTGTAGAGTCACCCAACCATGTCATCAGGACTGTTCGATCTAATATGATGGACGGTTACGAGAAAAACAAGAAGAAAAAGGTGATGGGCATTTTTGTTCGATAGTATTATTTTACACCTTGTTTTTCTCTTAACCATCCATCTGCTTTAGATGGATGGCCTTGATTAGATGGCTGGGTGACTATGGATAGCTAGAGTCACCGATCACACACACACACACACACACATATATATGGGCATTGGCAATCAAGATAGGCAAAAGCATCATGAACAAAAGTAATCACCTCTAAGATAATCTCATTTCTTCCATTTGAGTTGGCTGCAGAGACATTCTTCCCCAATAACAGCCCATCAGCACCACCATCATCAAAAGGAAGTTGAGGGTTATTCTGGGAATTTCCAAAAAGTTCTTCATAATTCTCAAAAGTTAGGTCTACATCACCCATATTGAAGTCTTCATATAGCTCTTCACCCTCAAAAATTCCAAGGTCTTTCATTCCATCACATGATAACTGCACATAGCATCAGAAAAGTTTTGTAGTGTTTTGAACAAACTTGAAGCTCTACTACGCACAAAAAGCAGAAGAAATCTAATAGCTCATGGAAAGAAATAAACCATAGACATAAGAATTCGGATTCCATGACACAAAAGCCACTTCAGGAAACTATTGTACTTTCATGACATGAAAGCCAATTGCAAGATAATATTTAGGTTAAGTTTCAAAAAAATAAGTAACCCACATTCTCTTCATGCTGTCTGAAAAATATGTATAGTTCGCCCTGTTGTAATATAATTTACAGGTTGCACATGATTGACAAAAGGTGTCTTGCCTTGTAACGCAATTGTGAAATACAAGGACGAGGAAACCTGAATAAAAAAAAATCGGAGGAAAAAACAACTAGAAATGGATGTACAGAAAGGCTAAAAGAAATCTATGCATCCCACATTGTCTAGCTTCCAAGACCGACTCCGAGAAAAATAGAACAGATCAATGCAGCGATCCATCAGATGCTACCACCTAATTCAACATCTCATCAGAAGTCGATTAGGTTAGTGGCAAGAACACTAGGCAGAGGATAGTATGGGATAAAAGCAGTAAAATGCCCAAGGAATTTGGCAGGAAAACCCCAACACAACAAGTCAGCTGAAGGGATATTTTTCTTTTTTTTGTTTGCTTTACTACTTCCAAGATGCACATTTGCAGGAGGAAGCAAACAACTTAATTCCAGAAGTTTGTTCCCACTTAGCCAGATAGCATTGCGCTTAAGCATCTTGTTGGTGATTTTACTCATTATGACTTGAGGTTCATATGTTTAAAATGGGTGATTCAGATGGAAAATTATCATGTGGAATAGGTGATTAACATGAAACGTATACCATTGAAAATATATCCAGATTAAATAAGAACAGAGGCATCATCATGATATCACCTTTTGTAGAGCAGAGTCTAACATTCCATCTTGTTGATCCACACCAAACGGCATAGAGTTTAATGGGGGCAATGGTGAAGATTCCATCCAAAAACTGGCTTTATCTGTGGTTTCCAGCTCTCCTTGTTGGCTAGGCATAGTTAGGTCCAGAGTGTTGCTGCTTGAAGGCTCCCAACAGTTGGTGACACTATCCTCGTTAATGCTTGTCAAGGTCATCCCTTGTTCACGTTTAGAATCCCCAGAAGAAGGAAATTCCAAAATAAAGGACCATATTCTAGAAAGTTCTGCAGCAGAGGGACAGCCAGCATAAGAGTTTATTGCCTGTCTCTTGTGTTCAGAAGTTGTAGTTGAACCACCATGTCTGTTCCAGTCACAGTTTTGACAAAATGACACTTTTTCTTCAATACACCTGACTCTAGCCGGTTGTGAATTGCATCCATCACATAACAGCGTCCGAGAATGGCGTTGAGAAAGTGCATTTGCTGAATGAACATTCCGGTCGCATGAAAGGCATAAGCACGCAGCATCTGACTTGCAGTAAACAACAGATCTTTGATCTCCACAAAAGTCACACACAACACCCATTCTTTGGTAAGTATTCCAGAGAATCAGAGGTAAGAAATTGGACTCCTTGAGTTGGCAAGATATGCGACTCCTTATCAAACCTTAATCACTCTGAAATTTCAACCTCTTAGGCTTGTCATCAACCTGAATTGCAATGCAGATTCAAGAGTTTAGACTTGTCATCAATCTCAGTGATGCTGTAAGATCTCCATTTAGTAGAAAAACCATCATAGCTTTAGCTGAAAATTCGTATCTCTTTGTTAATCAAGATATATGCACTTAATCTCAACAATTGTAAAGCGTTCTGCAGTTATTGACTCATTACAGTTGAAAAGAGAAAATCAGAATCAGACCACAACAAGCCGAGGAATGAAGGAACCAATGCAACTCTAATTGACAAGTGACAATACAATGTGCACCAAACATCGAAAAAAAGCTGATACGCAACGCATAACAAATGAGATAGCGGAAGATAACAAATGGTTCTTGAACGAGGGTTAATTTTCTTGTTAGACCTCTCTAGGCGCAGGAACTGCTAGTTCTTCACGCTTCGTTTCTATCGACATGTGCCAGGTAAAAAGATGTTTCAAGACCCTACTAGCGCATCCGAAGATGCCGCCAATCCTCACTATTTCACAAATCTTCGATTTAAGAGAACAAAATACAGAGACAATGGACAAATACGAAATTGAACGGAGAAAGTTTATGGCTTTCTTGGAAGATTCACTTCCTCAAATCTTGAAGAAAGAATGTCATGTTGCTGGAGAGACTGAACCAATCTTTAAAGAAAAATATTTGGAAATGGTAAACTTCCATTATCTTGTAACAGAATAGTTGTAGATCATATTTAGGGTCTAATGGGAGGGAACTTCATTTCCTAAATGAAGATAAACTCGTACTGTTTTCAGTGGACATTAGAGAAACACGACGCCTCTATCCATCGCTTTGACAGCTCTGATGATGAACGCATGTTCAGAAAGGTCTAAAAGAAAACGAAAAAAAAAAAAAAATCTATAAGCTGAATTTTCACGTACCGAACCAAAGTCAAAGCACTACTATCAAATCATTTTGAAAAAAATCAAGCAATACCAGAAAAAGTACCCCGGCGAAGGCCTAAATCGCAAAGAAAAAGAAACGTTAAGTTAGCCCAAAAAAAAAAAAAAGAAATCACACTGCTAAACAGAAACCAATTTTTTGGGCAATTCATCAAATCAAAGAGGCTGCGGCTAAAGTTTTCCGAACAGAAATTTAGCCCAAAAAATGAAAGTCGTCTTCTGTACAAAATCTTAGTACCTTTTCCACTGACAACAGCCCACAATCCACAATACTCAACAGATTCAAGCAATCCTCAATCACAAATCCCACCTTTAGACACGAAAAAAACACTATTTTGCTGATGAGTCTCCTAACAAAAAGTGTCATGTTCACACAAAATCGTTAAACCGAGAGACAGACCCAAATTTCGCAGCTAAATTTACGCAGTCAGCTGCAGATTCTACACATAAGCATAGATTCTCTCATCGTACACCTACTGGAATCATCAGTAGTGGAATCCGAAAGGCAAAAATCCACAGACAGCAAAAAATTTTCCGACAGTTCCACCAGATCTCAACTCACTCTCACCGAATCCAAAATCTGAACAGAAACTCACAACAAAAACAACGAAAAAAAGCTAAAAGCTTGCCCGAACCCGAAAAATAACGTTGTGAAGGACGAAACCCGGGCTTCGACAAATCAAAAAGAAAAAAAATGCCAAAAAAAAAAGGTACAGCAAATCCATTATTAATTTAAGATCGTACCTCAAAACGAACAAACGATCAGTGAGCCGTATGAAAGCTCGCGAGCGAAATAAAGAAAATGAAGGGGAAAAAAAATAAAAAAGAAAAGAAGAAAAGGTTTTGGGATGAAGAGACGGGAGGACAGGCGCTGCCTACCTTTTTGCCCTCCCCTTTCTGCGTCGGGAAAAATCAAAAAAGCAATAAATTAAATGACCAAACCCAAATAAATATGAGAGAGGGAGAGCGGAAAAGTGCAGGATGGTGCGGGCTCCACTCTTCTCGGCGATGTGTAAAGGCGTGAACAGTGGAGGAAAAAGTATAACTGAGGAGAAATTACTCTTCTACCCCCATCCATTCTCCCACAATGACTCCCTTGTCCCCGTTCCGTTCGTTCGCCTCCCGCATCTTCAGCCGACAGGTACCGCTACTTTTCCGTTGTACGGCTGACGCACGTTGCTCACGTTTTAACCGACTCGTATCGGGCATCGAACCGGATATGCTCGATTGCGGATCCGAGTCGTGGGATCATGTCATTGGATCTTTCTCTTGTGGGTTTGGATCAGATTTGGACTTGGATGGAGTTTGGGAGAAGAGTGATCACGTGGATCTTAGACCGAACAACGAGCCGAGTAACTTGAGTTTAAGAGAAGCATGATTCAAACAGAGCTAAGTGGTCAAGCTCGGCATTTATTTTTTGTATGTAAGATTATTGTTTGCAGACTTTTTTTTTTTAAAGCTTAATACTTGAAAAGTGGTTTGAATAAATTAAAAAAAAAATAGCTGGTCAATTTATGCCTAATTGAGCAGGTTGGAGAAACAGAAGCTACAGAATCCACATTAGGATTTTCTAAATCAAGGGGTGGACAGCACATGCTCAAGGTTTTGACTCGTCTCCCGCGGAATCGATTCTTCTCGTTTATATTATTTTGAAACTACTAGTCTTCACATTCTCACACAGCAAGTTATCTCGAATAGAACCAAGGATTAGCCCATAGCTTCTACTGTTCAACGGGCTCCTCCATGATCATTAAATATTAGGAAAAGCTCTTGTTGAGAACAAGGACAGGGAGAAGAACTTTCAGAAAAAAGATAGTGGGACCTGCTGAGCGTTTGCTTCCCAACATTAAAGGGGCCGAATTTTTCCAAGGAAAAGTTTTTCCCCCGTTTGATTTCTAGATTGAAAATTCACTCTTTCGGATCTTTCAAAGTTTGGATCCGATACGTTGGTGGACACTGGCTTTGAGAGAACCGAGGTGATGCGGAAGGTTTGGATAAGGAACCGAATTGATCCAACATGACAGTTGAGGGTAAAGATTGTGCAAATTATTTATGGCAGAAAGCAAGCAAAAAGCTGCAAAATCTGACATTGAATATGATAAGGACAACTGAGCCCGATTGCTCCTTTCAGACAAGGCGCCAGGCTGTTCAAAATCAAAACCAAATGAAAGCAATTTTATTTTCAAGAATACCCCTACATTACTTCCATCCAGGGCAACATATTGCATTATTTGGAGAATAGAAAAATGTTGCCCTTAAGAAGGCTTTTGCCATTAGAGACATGACCAAAGAATGTTATGTCATTGGATAGTCCACATAGATGACTATATTTGTGACATTTCATTTTGAGATGTTTAGTCCACAAGCTTCAAATATAGGTACTCCACATAAATGTTTATATTTGTGACTTTTTATCTCAGATTGTGAGCGTTTGTCGAGAGTTTACAGGGAAGGTTGTTAAGTAACAGTTTGTGTAGGATATGTGTATTGGATCGTAAAACAAAAACTTTTTAAATTAAAACTTGAAATTGAATTAAAATGAATTTGCTTCAGCTTTAAAAATGTGTTAGGTTCGCTCAACTTTTTAACATTTTAATAGCCAAGGGTAGTTCGGTCTTTGCGCCTCGGCGAGCGGCTTCCGCTTGGCTGTCGTGGCGCCGAATCATCCGCCACGTCGACGTCGTTGGCGAAAAGGTTCAGCACGGGACGCCATCCGACGTGGCCTGTGACCTCGACGGGAACTTAATCACGACGGTTCATCACAACCTAAGGGGGGCGGATCGGGCGACACGCGTCCAATCCGGGTTGATGCTTCAGACGTCCACGCGGTCGTGCACCATTCGTCGAGGGAGGCGCGCTTTTTGGGTAAGAAGGAGCGTAAAGGCGTGCTTGGAATCTTTATCCAAAGGACGTCAAACCCCGGGTGCCGAAATTGCCCTTATTTTATTGAATAGGACGGAGATGAACTTCCGACTCGGTTCGTTCCGAGTCGGATCCCACTGGGTCGAGCTAGATGGGAGAGAACCACGCAGCCCGATACGAGACACGGCCCCTGCAAAATAAGCATGTGCCTATTGACACGGCATCGTGTCGGGCAGTACGCGATATCTTTATTTAGAAAGGTTTTTAAAGGATTCACGCGTTATTTTCAACTTAACAATGTTAAATGAAAGAATCGGGAAGGGAGCATCAGAGTAGAGCAGCAAGCTGATGCGGGCCTTATTATAATGGACACAGTTCTTATTATAATGAGCAAAACTCTGTGGGCGACATGGTTTCAATTCCCCCAACACGAAGACATTAAGCAGAAAGGCAAAGCGGATGATTTTTTTTTTTTTTTTGTCGAATATCGCACCAAACGGGAACGCTTTTTGAAACCCTCGAAAAGCCCACATAAGATCTAAATTAAGTTCATTTTTTGGGTGAATAGGAGTTTATGATCTAAAGTTCTCCAATGTCCCTTGTCTTTGGGATATTTTATAGTGTTGGGACTTGAAGCACAATATGGTACATCATTCAACTTATGTCACGATCTCACTTTTATGGTTCGAAAGAGTAACACTTATGAAAATCAACTTATAAAGTTGTTGTTCCTGACGCTCGTGTGCTTAATTGTTTTTAGTACAGTGAGAATGGCTTTCATACACAAAGGAAAAGTGGGGTTTCAAGTTCAAGTAGCTGCAGCGAATCTGATTCCCCATGCATTTATCTAACCCGAATGAATCTTAAGGATTCACATTCCTGGACCATGGTTCGACCCACCATGGCACATCAAAAGTTCTATTGGAAGAATTCGAATTTACAGTCTGATGATTTAAAAATTGCATGAAGCGGCCTACGTCAAACTTGATTCTTCCACGTACATGTGCTTACTGTCATGTGACTTGAACTATAGAAGAAAAAGAAAACCGGTACAAAAGGGAAGAAAGAAAGAAGAAGCACACAGAATAGGTTGAAACGCAGAGCAAGTGTGATCACATGCAAAGCGCCCATATTCTTTGATGGCCACTCCCATCAACCAGCTCAATTGAAAGCAACCGGGCACTTTATGTATGCTGGCCCAACGCTCCACAATTGGGCTTGCAGATTGGATATTAGCAATTAGAAGCTATTCAGTACCTACCGCAAGAAAAAAAAAAATAATCATATGAAGAATTCTTCAAAACGGGATGGGCAGTTTCTCATACGCGTGCATCAAAAATTCTTTATATATATATATATATCATAGTCACAAATAACGTCTCGGAGTTTTACATGGCGAGGTTTTTCTCGGGTATAATACGACAAACTTGAAAAAATGAGAAAAGTACGGTAATTTTTTTTTTAAAAAAAAGAAAAATAAAATAAGTGAGAAACTAATAACACAAATATCAAAAGATAAGAAGATTTGCAACAAATAAATAGTAGAAAATGAAAAAAATAAGGCATTAAAAAACTGAAAAAATGTGAAAAAAAGCGTTCGTTTATAATGTTTAACAAAAAAACATGTTTTTTAAAGTTTTAAATGGTCATTTAACAAATAAAAAATAGAAAATAAAGAAAACCATTTGGCATTAAAAAACTGAAAAAATGAGTTAAAAATGCATATTTTTTTCAAAAAAACATGTTTTTTGAAGATTGAAACTGCCATTTAATTTGTCGCATTTTTTTTTCGAAAAACTCGTTTTCCGTGGCTATGATATATATATATATATATATATATATATATATATATATATATATATATATATATATATATATATATATATATATACCATAAATTGACTTTGGTTACTCAATATTGTGTGACACTGGTATTGAAGAAACTAAGGGAATTCTTAAGGGCCCGTTTGTTTCAGCATAGGATCATGGGAAAATGAGGAAGAAATACAATGTTTTTCTCATATTTGAATGAAAGAGACCCCTAACAAATCGGGGAGATAAGATTTAGCGGGAGTATTTGAGGCCCATTTTTTCCCTCAACCTTACCTACTCTTACTGCAAAGATAAATAACAACTTGAAGACGCAAACTTGGGGTGTTTTTTTTTCCCACCCCCTAAGCTTCAGTCTCGCACTCTTTCCTACCCAAATATATCAATTTGACCAGGAAACTAGCAGATTTTATTTGATCGAATGTAACAAAGGCAAAAAACAAGTGAGCCTGCAGCAATTTTCTCATGACATAATCCACTCTCTCTCCCCCATGTGACATTTTTTCTCTTTCTATATTCATTGATGAAAACAGAAAGAAGGGGCTGAGGGGCGGGTCCACAAAGCTAACACAATCTACAAGGGATGAGGAAAGCATTTCCTAGAGGAAAAAAGGCGAAAGGGATTGTGGCCACAAGCAGTGGATGACGGTGAAAAATTGTACGGCAAATCATAAAGAGTGTAATCTTTGTGGTGTTCTCGTGACATCTAAGGGACGCAGCATAGCTAGTTGATGATGTTTCTTGGTTTGATTCTTTTAAGTGTTGGACTACAAATAATGACAACACAATATAGTAAGTTAAGAGATACACCATAGACCACCAAAGTCTCGAAGCAGCCTTCAAGGTTGGAGGAAAGGAAATAATCTTGCCCTCCACAAATGGCCCAACAATATTTCTTTAACATCAAATGATGAGATGAGAAAAGCCATTGCATTTCTGGCCAGCCCAGCATTTTCTTACGACGAATCCACTCTGAGGATGCGCATCTCGAGTGCCAGAAGGATATATATAACACGTCGCTGTTCAAAATCAACCTAACTCTGACTTCTCGCCTTTGCAAGGTCACACTATTTGTTTCTGTTCCAACTGATGATGATGGCAAGATGGGGCTTGCATGACGGAGCGCCAAAAAAGCACGCTATAACACTGCACAATTTGCGTATAGAAAATGATGCCATAAGAAGAAAAGACGGGGAATCCCTTGTACAAGGTAGGTGAAAGTGCAAAGCAAAGGCATTGAGAGTACCGTATTGTTTCATGAACTTTTGAAACGACAGATAGTGTTAAAAGGCGTGCAACTTCACCACAAACTTGGGCACCCGCTCAGCTTTTCATGGGTAACTGACTCAGGACCTCAAAATGGATCACGAGCCAGTCTAATGAATTGTTGGGCCAGCCCGATTGGGCTTGACTCAGCCTGAGATCAATTATTTATATTTTACTATGATTAAATTATATATATATATATATATATGTATTATTTAATATTAAAAAAATGTTACTTGAGCTAAGGTGGGGCAAGTCAAAGCTGGGGGTTTGAATTGTCAGGCTAAGCTCACAGTTATAGGTTTCTTCTCATATCAAGCCCAACTTCTTATAAGGTTGACCAACCTCATGCCCAATCTTACTGAAGCACTCACCGTCGAAGTCCGCACCTCCTGGCCTAATTCCACGAGCATCAGACCAAGTATCAGACCAAGTATATACGTAACACTTTAAAAATTTAATATCATATTGAAGATTATGAGGGATGTTTAAAGACTTATAAAGTAGGTTATTAAATAAATGGTTGTCATGATTCTTAGCATTTTTTAGGTTTGAACCCAAACTATTAGAGAGCGGGATGAGATCTGCCGAACCAAGAGTCCGAGCCCAAAAATGAGTCAAATGGTTACAATACAAACTTTAGACATTTTATAATGTACATGTTTCAAAGTACAAGTACAAGTGGATGAAGAAGTTTATCACATGAGCATGGTTCAACTTTGTAAACTTGTAGTCCACATGGCACACAGGAAATGTTGTATTCAATTGAATGAGAAACTGATAAAAAGACAAAAGCGAGAGGTAAACATTTCTTTAAACACCATTAATAGTTGTTACTCTTCCTGTGGGCATGCGTGTAAGATGCCCCGCAGGATGGAGTCTGACCAACTCTGGCAAACATAATTAAGAAAACTACAGGCACGATCTCCCAAAAAATTATAAACTATCGCGAGAAACTAGTCGAGGGCGCCTAAGAGGGATCATTCCCCCTTGGATGCACAACTTCGACGCTCTTCGCCGGTAGTGCAGACGCAGATGGGCCCGTTGGGGTGGGGATCGAGAAGCCATTCCATGGTACCACAATGACCTAAACTGTTCAACATTATGCATCAATGGAGGTAAGGTTATTCCTCCCTGTGAATCGGAAAAGATAGGAATACAGCTAAAACAGACAAGTGACACTCAAACAAAAGCAACTAGCTACAACTAGAAAGGCAAAGAAAGAAAGGAAAAGACAAAGCTACCAGTAGACACTGACGAATCGGCTGGAAATCGGTAAAGGGTAATAGAAAATCATTTCTCAAGAAAAAATCTAAAAAGTAAAAAATCTTAAAATATTAGAAAAATATTCAGAAACCAACAAACGGCACTCCTTAACCGACCACAGAAAACAAATAGCTTTGCCACCAATTGGATTCGATCGGTCAATTCAGGCCACTTTTAATAACATTGGGCCAGACCCTCGATTTTCTCATGTAACAAACTACATTACCATTTCCAGAACAAAAATTTCAAACTTTTCACAAAGGCTATCATCACACATTTCATCTATGGTAACTCTCTAGATGGAAGTAATGACCTAACCAATTAATGAAGCCTTCCAACATTAAGTTAAAGATGTTCAGTTATTTGCTCTCTTAGCCATCTTCATGAATATGCACCTTTGGCAATCGAGAAACGTAATGACATGGATCCTGGCACCACAACGTGGTGCACTATCTTATTAATGGTAAAACTCAATGTTGCTGGTAAAAAATTAACGAGAAAAACTCTCACATCTAAAAAGAAGCCGAACTAATGACTTTGTTGTTTTTTCCATTGCTCAGATGAATCACTTTGACATAGTTTTGCAGGCTATTTTTCTCTGACAATTAGAGGTAAACAACGAACCTCTTTAGTAAACAGCAATCGTCCACCAGGCCCGCGTGCACACTGCAGAGTAAAAATTTATCAACTGTACTTTTAAAGAAAAAACATTCATTCGAAACCTAATGGGGTAGATGTTCTGAAATATCAGGTACCACCTTTTTTTTTTTTTTAATGAAGACCCATTAATATCACGGGACTAAGGAGGATATTAATGAGTAAAAAAGTGACTCCTCTATAATAAAGAAGCAGAACTTTATTTTTAATTTCTGCACTTTTCTATGTCCCAATCTTGCTAACTCACAGCACAATTTTCAACTATACCAGGGAAGTTTGCCTACACACTGCCTAGGTCCACCTAAGCGCTAAACAGAAAGAGATCTTTCCTCTTAAACTTCTCCCTTCTTTATCAAAATTTTACTTCTCCCTACTCTTTCTTTACACTTTCATTGCTACAAGTGTTATCACACTCTTATGCGAGAGACACACACACACACACACATAAAATTTGTGAATACGGTCAACCGTTATCTATGATCTGGTTCGATTCATGCCGTTCTTTTCCACCGACTTCCCAAATAAGCTCAAATAATCAGAACCTGTACTTTTGGAGAGCACCTACACCTAAGTTCAATGCATGACTGCGATATTTTTTTATCATCCTAAAAATTGTTGACTTAAAAACCCTTAAAAAATTGGTCCATGCATCGGTTTTCAATTATCTTTTTCAATCCTATAGTTTTGGACCATTCAGCTCGTTGTGAATGTCATATTGAAAAACTTCGTCCATTCCATAGTCCAACTACACAATAGTTGTTGGTCAAATTCACCCATACACACGAAGATATATATATATATATATATATATATATATATATAGAGAGAGAGAGAGAGAGAGAGAGAGAGAGAGAGAGAAATCATCAATCTTAGATTCTTAGGCTTCCCCTCTCTTCCTCTCACCACATTGTACTCCACCTTCCTCATCTTTGGAGCGGAGCCACAAGGCTACCTCCTGCACAAAGAGAGACCTGGCTCAAATTAAGGTCTGCCTGTCAAGTTCAACTCGATCCTCACAAGTGCAGATTTTGCATGTGGTTTGACCGATTCCTTGGTTTCAACTTTCAACATATACAAGTTAGGATTGAAATAGATCCAAAAAAAGTTCGGGCAAGTAGAGAGTAGAGACCTCCAACTCTAGAACCCCTTTCACATTCTCAACCCATAACGAACATGAGCCTTAAATTGTTTGGCAAAAGTAACATATTGTTACTGTTTCATAAATCTAACCTCAAAATGAAGTGATTTCATGAAACACTGTGTTACAACGTTCCAAGGTAGATTCATGCTACAGTAACATCTTGTTGTTATTGTCCAATGGCCCATAAGCTTCCTTGATAACTTCCACAATTAATGCCTCCATTTTATGCCTCATTTCATAGAAAACCTCAAGTTATAACTCATTACATTTGATCCATATCCAAAGTCCAAACTCCAGTTGATTTCATGTCTCTGGTTAATTGAATCAATGGCATACTAAATATCCTTTCTAGTCCATCTATTTCTATATTTTCTATGCATGGAAAATTAAGAAATTATCATGAGAAAATCAAGTCAAGATTTTATTTTATATATAAACACACACATTCACGAATAGTACCATAGCCACAATTATAGAGATATTTTAGAAAATATCATAATATCATAAAAAAATGGAAAAAGAGAAAACAGGAAAAAATGCACTACTTTGAAAAAAACAATTTATCATGATTTTTTTCGTATTTTTTCATTTATTTTCTATTTTCATTTTTTAAAGCTCTTGTTTTGTTGTTTTATTTCCTCTTGTTTGAGGTACATAATGTGACCTCCTAGATGCAATACAATTCTTTACATTTTAACTAGACTTTCCTACGTCTTCCTATTAGTTTCTCATTTATTATATTTTTACTTAAGTCTTGATTGTTATTGTTTTCCAAAATACCCTTCCTGTCCCCTCAACTAGGCACCTCCATAAGTACTGTTTAGTCTTTTTGATACCAAAAAAAAGAAAGAAAATGATTGAAAAGTAGACAAGAAATTGAAACATGGGAAATTGCTAGGAAAGTTAACTTTTTTCATTATAGTTACCAACCCAGTAACAAGACGGTGCTTTCATATATTCATACCACGACGTCACATAATGAGAAGTCCCAACATATTTTATGATCAAAATAACTAATAGACAATTACAAAACCGAAGGCAATACATATAATGATCATGATACAAAATTAATTTTACCATACATCTTATCCCTTGTCGAGTGAAACGTTACAAGTTTGTACAGACTTTTTGGGAAGCCGAATGACCTGTGAATGCAGGCACATCATCCAAGCAGTTAATAAAAGGAAGATGAACCACAGTGACCTAAAAGATGGAAAAGAAAAACGACGTCAAGGAGCAAACAGAAAGCTAGAGAATACTTAATTCTCAATGAAAGCCCAGATCCCCTTAAAACAGCAACTTTTGAAGATGAGATCTTAACCCGTGGACAATTTGAGCAGACAAAACATATTACTGTGGCTAAGAAAGAAAGCTACTACTTAGCACTTGAATGAAAAGATGGTCAGTGGAATCAGGATCACACCAAGCTACAATGACTCACCTTGACCTAGCCATTTGATTTACCCAGCTGTTGGGAGACAACTCGGCATATCCTGCTGATCCTTGAATTACCAAATTTTAGTTTTTGAATTGCATCCATCATCTCTAAATAAATTAGAGATTCTGATCTTGGCAGACCAGAACTTTGGATATGAAGCTTGGATGGGATGACATCAAAGGGATACACAGCGCTGTTCCATCATAAAAATTCTGTTAGTTGGAGTAGCTATACTAATGCCAACCTAAAAAAAAAATGGTGCTTCACAAATCCGATACAAATATTGTGGCAGTAAATAATAGAGAAATAACATGGACAAGAAGCTGCCTCCATTAGCAATGCCAACTAGCACAAGCAGGCCAACATGTTATTTATTCTGTTGTGACAAAAATAAAATTTAACATATTAAGCGCAAGAAAAATCAGAATGCAACATTTCTTTCAGGACTGTGATAAGACCTCCATGACACAGGTGCGGGGTTTCAGGCAATGTTATCACCGCCGTATCGTATCATGTATCGATCGGGCCGACCTATACGCCGTATCGTAACGTATCGTAAAATTAATTTTTAAATTTGTAAAAAATATTAAAAAATTATAAAAAATAGGAAAAAATCAGAAAAAATCTAAAAAAATCCGAAAAAACTAGTAAAAAACAGAAAAATTCAAGAAAAATGCATTTAAAGGAACATTCATCATTCATGTATATGAACAAGATACAAGACATTCCAAAATAAGAAATCAAACATTCGAAAATCAAAATCACATATTAAGCAACCTAAGAGAGTAAGAGTATTCAATTACATCACAATTCATAAGTTTTGAAGTCAAAACTCAAAGCATATTGACATAGTCCTCGCCAATGGAGAAAATCTCTCTCTCCCACCGTCCCACGTCTCTTGCAGCGTTGAGAAAGAAGAAGAGAGAGAGAGAGGAGCGTCGGTTTGACGAAAAAGAAAGGCTAAAAAGGGGCCCGACGGCCCCTTTTTGATTTTTTCCCCGTATCGTGCGATACGGGGGAGTATCGGGTGTATCGTACGATACACCCACTGTATCGTACGATACATGCGATACGCGTACGATACGTACGCGTATCGCAAATAAAATGCGTACCGTATCGAAAGTGCTGATACGGACGATACGTATCGTACAATACAGATAACATTGGTTTCAGGTGCCAAACTCTAAAAAAAGAAAAGTAATCGATGCAGGGGTGTAACAAGGGCATATACATACCATAGCTATAAATATGAAATATCATTTCGGGCTTTTATCGGTGAGGTTTTTCTCGGGTCAACAAAATTTTTTTTTCCTTTTGGGAAAATCTGAGATTTTTTTAAAAAACATAAAAAAAAGTCAAAATGTTAGGTAAAAATACAATAAAAGAGAAACTTGCATTGCATCTAGGAGGTCATATTAAATACCTAAAACAATGAAATGAAAGCTGAAAAAAATGAAAACAAACAATGAAATAAAAAATAAAATGAAAAAATAATGAAAAATAACAATAAATTGATTTTAACATTTTTTTAACAAAATTACTTTTTTTTTCAATTATATTGTGGAACTTGTGCACACAACACACACACACACACACACACACATATATATCTTGGAAAATTTAAAACTACTTTTTGTTAGCTATAAATGAGACTCTCTAAGGGAAATGTAATAAAAGAAATGTCCTAAAGTAAAAAATAAGAAAGTGCTAATGCTCAATCAGGTTATCAAGAAAAAGAGCACAAAATATAAACTTCAATTTACCGTTTCAGCT
The DNA here is from genome assembly GCA_011799765.1 of Nymphaea thermarum. Classification (NCBI taxonomy): domain Eukaryota; kingdom Viridiplantae; phylum Streptophyta; class Magnoliopsida; order Nymphaeales; family Nymphaeaceae; genus Nymphaea; species Nymphaea thermarum. Next base: position 18,357 of record JAANDH010000794.1, on the reverse strand, counting down.
CTGTCACATTGAGCACCACAGTAGCTTTCTGTTCCATGTTGTGATCAATGAAAACAAGACAAAGTTCAAGTTTTCCAGCTGTAGAGAAATAAAGCGTTGGTTAGTTGTAACATTGGCAATCTCAAGTTCCTAAGAACAAACAATCTAGGAAAACCCTCAATTTTTTTTATATAATTTACAGAAAATAACAATTCATCCATTAAATTTAATAAGGTAAAAATGAAAGCTACTACCATCGAAATCAGATTTTTCTCCAACTCTGGAAACACAAGTATGATTCTCGAGTCTTATGGAATGAATAATACCCACATTTATAGAAATGTATTGACCAAAACTTGCAGCTCCACAAACAAACTTCAGAATATTTTTGAGGAGGGTATAGGTGCTTATCTAAACCATATGCCACCCCTTTTATGCTAAGATGGCAAACTTCAACCTTAATATGAAAGACAGAAATTAAAAATTAGGACCCCTTATAAGTCCTGAACTAGAGTTCCAGGTAGTATATTCTGCATCCATATTGCTAGGGTACTGATGTCATAGATCAGCAGCATGTGGCAATCGTCATAGTAAAAAATGTTGCTGGTATTTCAAACATATTGAATCTCAAAATCTTTCTCTGGACAAATATCATGATAATTAATAATAATTTGACAATTTTATCATGAATTTTATGACAGTACCACAAAAGCATTGACATCTCATATTCTCTACACATGCATGATAACAAGTTCTTAAATAAAAGATGCACAAGAGGCCGTGATATTTTCAGTTTCTAAAAGTTCCTTTCATATATATTTTTATATCTTTTACTTGTCTAGTGAGTCCATAAATGTGCCTTCTGTTGTCATGTATTATATGCATTTCTTACTCTTATTCTTCTAATGCTATTTAATAATTTTAACTCGAATTACTCTAGTTTGTAGGTCAGCAAGTTTGTAATTGGGAACAGGAATTTCAATATTGATCTTTTACCTGTCCAATTGTAAAAAAGTAATGGTCACAATGAATTTTAAGAATAATTAATTGCTACACAATACGTATGAAAACTAAGGCTCTAAATGGTTTCCAGCACAACTTCATTGGAAATATCTTCCCAAAATTTCATAAGGTATTCCTACAGATCTTTAACAACATTAGCCTCAAGATATGAAAAGGTTGGCTTTTGTTTATGAAAGAAAAAATTTACTTAATAAGCAGAGTAACTATGTTCTGTTCAAACTGTTATGGCTACAGATGTTGTAAGGACATTGTCTGTCTTACCAATCTCAAATGGGTTAGTGACTTAGTTCTCTAAAGATGTTAGAAATTTGAAACTACTAGGAATACAGTTTTTCTTGAATAGAAAAGGAAAATATCTGATACCACATGATTTTTTCTCAAGTATAGGCAATAAATATAAGAGAACAGGTAAAATAAATTTCCAGTGTCTGATATTACTGGATTTGACATCACCATCCAGTAATATCATGCACAAGTTATGAAGGGGTGTCATCATGATTCAGTCAAATGCAATGGTGTTTTATCTTTGATTGGAGTTTATCCTTTTATGTAACATGTTCAAGAGCAGACATGATCAATAACATGTGCCACCAAAACTTGTGGTGTCTGCATCTTTGTATGTAGAAAAGAAAGAAAAAACCAAAAAAAGATGGAAACTTTTAGGAGAAAGAAGAGTTACACTAGGAATATACCAACTGGACAATCAAAATTGGCACACAGAAAATATGGAATACGCATCCTTGCCGACTGAACCTCCTCTAGCACATCAAGCAGATTACCCAAGAGATGGCCAGCAACCTGAAAAGCAAATAAGAATAGAATGTAACAGTTTCAGATGTCCCTTATTTTAGCTTCCTGTGAAGCACAAAATGGACTTTTGATTTTTGTCCAAGTAAAACAATACAAAAACTAGGAGATACCGTGGGGTGAATAATGGGCAAGCTTTTGCTACATATAAACGACCATGTTTGGAAAAATGAACCATTCCATTGCATCTACTATTCACATTCAAAGGTAATGACTTCCTAGATGCTAGAACAAGAACTTATTTGAATCCTTAGAAAAATGACTGCAATCTCATAGCAAAAGAAGTAGCATCAAATACCTGTGCTTCTCGTTGGACACATGTTGGACCCTGAAGAGTCCGAACATGGTCAACACTGAAAACAAAGCTGAAAGCCATGCATGCATTCATGCTCGGGAAGATCTGAATAACATGACAGGAAAAGGGGAGTTAAAAGAACATATTACATGATCAGCAGAAAACAATATATACATACCTTGTTGATGTCTGAGTTGTGAATGGAATACATGGCCTGTACACTGGATGATGCACCACTAAAGTCAATAGACAACCTGCAAGATTGATTGTTACAAGTTGCTAGCATAGGAAAAAGGTGCTCCCTAAGATTCAAAACAGAAATGAAGATTGGACAAAAAACCAACCTTTGGCTAAGAAAACCTCCATATTTGAGAACTATGGTGTGTTTATCATGACTAATATCTATGTTATCCAACTTCCATAGCTACAAAAATTCCAGCCACCATGTGCTTCTGTCAGAAGCAACTATATAGTACATAATGCAAACACATGGCAACTATACAGTAAGTAATGCCAACATAATGGAAAAAAAAAGGATCAGAATGGACCTGCAAATCTTGCTGGATTTGAGTGCAACGAATCTTCCTGTTTACATAATCATTTACTAACAAAAGTGTCTCGTCAGGGTCAGGAGAACCTTTTATCTTACAATATTTATGAAGTGATTCTGCCAGATTCTTCAGTTTTTGATCAAGAGTACTCAGTTCTTGCCTCAAGAACTTGACCTGATGAAATGCCATCTATAAAAATCATATATGCAAGATTGAAAAGAAGAAAAAGGAAACCAGAGAGTTTGTTTTTTAACAAAAGAATAAAGAGCCAATACAGTTCAACGGAGGGTGTTAGACAAAAAAGGAGCTGAGTAGCTGAAGATCTAACCAGTGTCAGCTTGAGCTTTTTGTGTGTTTGCTGAAATAAGCTCAAGGGTAATATAAGATCGATCAAATAAACAAGATCAAACCCAAGAAGGAACAACCATGTCAATTGCTAGCAAGGCTCAGGCTTGTCAATATAAATAAGGTAACAAAAATATGACCCTGACTGCAGTTCAAATAAGCAAGCATCCCATGAATATAACCTACATCAGGCTGCACTTCTACTAACATCAGCTATGAAAGTTTCCATCATATATACTCTTTAATGACAATGATATCATAACTTCTCTGAAACATGATGTACGGTTCAAAAAAGGAATGCACTTAAATTATATAACAACAATATTATCTAACCTCTTCAATGTGTCAGTTCACTAAATAATGATTATGCACTTTCAGTACAGTAAACAAATAACAGATTACAATTAACCAAAAAAAAAAAATCTTGGAAATCAAGTTTATAAAACAAAGGAAGCAGAAAAAGATCACCAAAGGGTAAAGAGAAGATAAGCACACCTATGACCTAACAGCATATTGCCAGAAGGGTGCACAATAAAATTTGTTACAACATAAGATAACTGAAGAGCCAGATTTTACGAAGAAGAAAGTTCTTGCAGTCACCTTACGGACTGAAGGAGACTGACCCTGAGATTCTTCAATCTGACCATTTGGCACAAGTGCAGTAGCATCCCTCAATGGATTCAGTTTCAGTCTGTGACATTCCTGAACACCCAATTGCAGCTGCTCTTTGTTTTTCTGGAACACACAGACACAGACATCATGAAAATATAGGCCACATCAGAATTTAGGAAAAAAAGGAGCAACTGACAAAGCAACTTACTTTTAACATATTGCTTTTCATCTGTGTAATCTGAAATTTTAACTGTTCATAAACCAGCTCTAACCAAAGCAATCTTGCTTCCACAATCCTATTACAAACAACATAAGATGTTAACAATAAAATGTGAGAATTGTCCCATTTCTGTATACAGTCAGTAGAAGACGCATGACAAAGCTAGAAAACTTAGTCCGTCACCTTTGATGTTTTGAATTCTCTGTTTGACCCTGCACTTTCTGAGAAATCAAAGTCAAGCATTAGCAATAAAAAATGTTGCTGCAATGAGAAAGCTCCAAATGGTTACAATACTACATGTTAGAAGGGGAACTTATTAAATATGAACACATCTAGTGTGGAATAATATTATCATTATTCACCTGAGGCTGAAACTTAGAAGACAGCCTTCTGTACTTTATGACCTTCTGCAGTTCTTCCAGCATATCTTCCAGCTGATGAAGCTAAAGAGTGCATGAATTGTAGACAAAGCATAAGGACAAATATATTCTAGAAACCTTCCAAATGAAGGAACAAGCAATGAGAATAAAGAGAACAAGCACATTACAACCTCTAAGATCACTCATTGACAAGCTAAAACAAATAATGTAAAATAAAATATCTGAAAAGCAACTGTAATGATACAGAATACAAAATTTATGGACAGAAAGATGAGGCATACATCTTTATATCTCATGCCCGAAATTGGAAATGACTGCATCCCAAATACGTCTGACAATGAAGAAGCCTACAAAAAAGTTTTGTTCTTAATGATTCCACAAAGCTTTTTGTACTAAAAGAAACCAACACAAGTAACTATCTCAGAAGAAAAAAAAGAGGATTATGTCACATCTTACATAATTCATGAGCCTTGTTGTAGTCCAATTACCAACTTTTCTTTTTCCCTTATTATAAGATGCATGATCCTCAGAAGAATGAGATAATTCCTTACTTTGATTGACCTGTCCAACTAGAACACCTTCACTATTTGTTTTCTTGTAAGATGTCTCTGCATTAAGAACCTCAACTTTTTTTCTTTTTCTTCCAGTGTCATCAAACTCATGCAAGGAACTCATTGTATTTAGAGATGGAATGCTGTAACCATGCAAATCATCAACCTGCAATTGCGAGACAGAGCTCTGCTGCACAGCAGTAAAGTCAGAAGTTAACTACGTGATAGACTGATAAGCAGGTATATGTAGACCTATTCCACAGAAAAAGGGGAAAATATATGAAGAGGGAAGAGATGAAAGTGGTGGTTTGCAAAAATGCCACCTCGATCAATATGCCAGGTGATACAAAAAAGTAGTTTTATGGTTAATGAAAAATGATCTCCTTGTTTTGAATTTGGACCACCTCGATGCCTCAGTCTATGCATTTAGTCTACCTGCCGGTGCCTAGGCACCCCGGATGAGACCCTGGTGCACTTTTAGCTACAAAGATTCTGCACTAACCTAAGATCATTTTGGAGACAAATATGAACAACTACTAAGTCACTGACAATATCTGGATAAGGTTGGCACAGCTACAATGAACTTAACTAGTGAACAACCAAAAAGGCAAAAAATGATTCTTCCTATACAGCATAAATTACCTTCCTGGATAGATTTGGCAATGTAATCCCCCTCCGTGATTCAGGAGTAGTACAAGGTGACTGCCTTCTCACATTTAGGGCTTTCAAATTGGACAAATTTGGCTCTGCATCAAAGGTAGAAGCCATATCTTCATCTCTGAGGGACAAATCATGACAGGACCCGTGACTTGATGGGATGGTTTGGCAGTCACCAACATCAACTGCACATTTCTGTACCTCAGAAAAATCAAAGAGTCGGGTGACTTTGCCTAATCCATCTTTTGACATATCTAAATTACTGTGCCCATCCGAAACCCTTAAAGATGTGCTTGAATTTCCAATTGATGACAACTGCTTCATATATCTTGGTGCCGCACTTGGGCATGATGCTGGAGTGGTAGCCATATTCTGATCAGTGTTAGTCAGAGATTGTATTTTTATAAGCTGTCCAGATAGAGATTCCAGTTTTCCCTCTAGCAGTTTAGGACAATTGCTTCCAGGCCTATCCTGGAGTTGCTTGTTTTCAGGTTCTAATTCCATTGGATAACTCTCTGTGCCAGTATTAGAAGGATCTATGTTATTTGGTAAAGAGCCTTCATTAAGTTCCTTCTGTACAACTTTCATAGGATGGTCAGGGCCTGAAAAAGTCAATTCAGGTGTTGAGTGATTAGGTCCATACTTTCTGTATGATGAAGTCAACATTGGATACGGGGTGGTAACTTTCTTTCCTTCTGTAGGTTTAAGTCTATCATCAGTATGTTCTCTTGTAGCCTTATCCGAAAATGGGGTTGAAATTCCTATACTGCATGATGGACTGAAAGTGTTGCTTAGAAGAAAATGCTTTCCAGAGCCAAATAAGGATGACATTCGCGACAATGGAGTTCCACTCTCCCAGTTGAGTTTAGGGGTAGAAATTGGTGAACGCTTTCCAGTGTCAGGAGAATGGATCACTCTTGTAAGTCTAAGGAAATTATCTTCTGGTTCATCCAAGGTCTGATGGTCAACCAAGTTCCCGTGTATTCGATGGGAGTGCTCTGTCTTGGAAGCCAGTGATGCTGCTGATTTCCCAGAGGAAAGTACTGCCTCATCTTCCTGTTCTGGGAAAATAATTTTCTTCATGCCAGAGGACAAACCAGCAGTAGCCATGCTAGCTTCTGCACTTCCACTATATTCTGATTTCAAATTTTCATCATTAACCAATGAATGTAAATACCCTTTTCTATTTGTAGACTGGAAGGGCAAAACATGTGAGATGGGACTTGGTGAGGATAATTGAGAAGAAATCTTACCCCTGGCAGTCGCTAAGTCTTCAAGTTCGTTTCTCTGCAACTCCTGATCCATCAAACCCATGACATCTAGGCGAGCACCACTATTAACATCAGATGACTGCTTATGTGATTGATTTGCTTCAGGCACAACTCCTACAGTATCAATATGATTGCCAGAATTCTGCAACAGAGATTAAATATTTTAATCTATGGAAAGTACATAATCTGCAATCCACTTGAATCAATTTCTTAGTCAGCAAACATGAAACTGAGTTTAGGAATAATGATAAGTTATATGGCAGATCCTCTTCACCTCAGGAGTAGTATTTATTTGATGCAGGGTTTCAAAAGAAGGACCCCTTGTACCAAGTGATTTTACGATAGGTGTATGCTTAAACGGGCTGTTATGGTCGATGTGGTGAAGCCTGCTCCCATCAACTTCCTGTGATCTACTAGAAATCCTTTTAACATTTTCACCGTCATCTGTATATTTGGGGTCAACTTTGATGCTTGCATCCACAGAACCATTTATTTGATTATTCCCTTGGCATGGACTGGTTGGAAAATACTTGTAATAATCAGCAAGCGATGCAATTGACCTGGGTGAAAACCTTGAATAGTCATACTTCTTTGGTTCATCCACCACCAGACTCATCTCATTACAAATAGTGTCTGCATCAAGGTTGGGACTGGTGCTAGAGGGATTATTTTCCACCTTCTTGTCATTGGTAAGCACCATTCTATTACCTGAAGTAGTAAAGGATGAATCTTCAGTAGGTGTTTTCTCACAGTCACTTGTGAGGCAAAATTCAGATGAGGTCTTTGTGATTTCCTGAGACTGCAAAAGCTTCCTAAATTGCATGGAGAATGCTGTTGAGTCTAGAGTAATATCATCAGCAGCTGGTGAATCAAGCAATGCCCTAGATCTGATGAAACTTGTTGAAACTGGTCCAAAGAACTTATCCTCTGCATACTTAACATGCACCAAAATGAGAAGAAACCAATAAGAATGTGCTTAGAAACTGATATAAACAAATATATATGAAGACAGTACACACATCAGTAACATACATCGATAAGGTTTTGGTACTGAATGCAGAGACAAAGATAGATACGTGCATGCAGAAGAGAACAGGTAAAAGCAAACAAAGCCAAAATGCGCACATGCCACACATGATGCACTCTGGCATGGACACACCATTTCTTCTATGCATGTAGATTTATGTTTACCAGACGAGTTACGTTGATTACAGTTAGCATTAGTTGTTCTTGTTTTATGGTTCACACTCTTCCTGTACTCGGCCAATTACCATTGAGGTGACAAATAGTCATGCAAGTGCCACAATCATCCCAATTCGTTGGTGCAAAAGTCTAATTCATTTTTAGCATCTGCAATCTCACACAAGTCAATGCTACATGGTACATATAGATTGAGACAGACAGACGGATACAGACAATTATATGCTTGGACACACACATAGGCACACAGAAGCACGTGTAGTTGCATGTCTCACAATTCAAAAACTACAGTGTTTGAAGTCTGATGCTTCAGCCATTCTAGAGAAAAGTATGCAATCTGTGAAGATGAAAGAAAGTTGGGGACCCTTGATCACACTTAGCTTGATCTAAGAATCATCTATTGATCCGTTCTCCTGACACTCAAAATTCCATTTAAGGTATAACAAAGGACTAAAAGTAATTGCAACGAACAGAAGCAAAAATAGTTGAGATATTGTCAGGAATCTCAATTTTTCTTATCTCTGGTGCTACAAAACCTTGAACTGATGTACTCAACGTTCAAGAACTGACCCTTCTCTCTCAGCCATAATCTGAATCATCTTAAGATATTGTGATGTGTTCACAGTATCAAAGATTTTAAAAAATATATATTATACGAGGACCTCTCAAAAGTGGCAACAACATTTGATTATTATTGGCACAGAAGCGTTTACGAAATTACAAAATTTGACTATATCCTCACGTGAAAACGATACTTGACAAGGTTTTCGGTCAAATTTCAATAAAAGATTCTGTTCTCTGCTACATTAACAAGCATTCTTTCATTTCAGGCATTATAATCGAAATGTTACGTTAAACTAGTAAAACGCATCAATCTAAGGGGTGAAAAAAACCAACCAGAATCGCCCAAATGCCATTTTATCCCGGTCTTACCCTCATTAGAAATCGCCGATCCGTTTGCACTTCCAGGAGACTGCATTTCAAGTACAAATCGCTCGATATCCTCAGCATCGCAGTTTCCATTAGCTTCCCTGGAGTCATCGTCGTCTCCACCCGCCTCTTTCTCCGTCGACGCTTTGCCAGCCTGGGGGACCTGCCCCAATCCCTCAGGGTTATCCGAATTAGGCTTCGGATCAGGCGGCGTCTCGAAGTCCTCATCGCGATCGAACACATGGACGGAGGTAGTGTCGGCGAAGCTCACCCGCCTCGATCTCTTTTTGTGGAGGAAGCTCGTCTCCTCCTCCGCCTCGGTATTGCAGAGCACCTCTCCTTCAGCCCCAGGGTTCTCCATGGCCGCACCCAGAGTCTCCCTATGAGCTTCTGGAAACGGCAATTGCCAGAAGGAGAGACGAAGATCGCCTTCTTGAGAGGAACGAGGGTTTCCTCTCGTACAGGAAGAATGAAAAGGGAGGGGAGGAGGAGGCAGTTTTGTGCGGGAAAAGCCGGAGCGAAGATGAATTTTGAAATAAACACCATCGAAAAGGCCATAGTGCAACCATATATTGCTCGATTGCCATCCCAAGACTCCGTCCAATGAGGGATAAGCGGTTTGGATTGAGACCCGATATCCTAGCGAACTCGAATGGCCAATGTTGGATCCGCACCAATGATCCAATTTAGCCTCGTTATTTAGGCGATACCGAATCTGAACGTTAATATTGATATGGGCCGTAGTACCGTGATACTAAACTTGGACGAATAAGGAGAAGACCCTGATCAAGATTGCCGGCCTGGTGGCCATGCACCACTTGGATCGGATCCAACATAGGACTCATGGATTAGGTTCGGTTCGTTCCGAGCCCATGCGGGGCTGGGTTCGTGGAGCCCGGGCGGGAAGCCTAGGCGCCCTCCCGGGTCTTCATAAATTCAGGGCTTAAAGGCGCAAGAAACCTCCCAGTTCCCGGGTGGCGTCTTCCGAATCTCATTCTTCTCCTTCTGTTCCTCCGTTTCGAAGGTTAGGGTTCGTTCTGATTGATCAACGCTTTTGTCTTCCCTCTTCTCTCTGCCTCCGACGGTCCCTTTCTTGGGCGATGGGTAAGAGGAAAGAGAGGCGACTCGCCGCCATGATGGCCGCCGGCCGCCGTGTGAAGCTCGATCTCTTTGCGGAACCCACTGGTAATCTCTCTGCCTCCCTCTCCCTCTCTCTGTGCGTTGCTTAGGGAAATAGTCAATCTGTTTGTTAAGACGGCATAACACATGTTTCCTGCGGAACTTTGCCCTTTCTGGTCTGTTTCATCGGGGAACGGTGTCGCTGGTCCTTGTCTATCCGAGTCTGTTTGCTTGTGTAAAATCTTGCAGCTCTGCGGGCGTTCCGATGTCGATTGTGTTCAAAGGACGTTTTTTTGTCGCTTGTGTTGAATTTTGTGTGCATAGGATGATCCTTTTGATACTTATTGCTTTCATTTGGATTGTCGTTATTGTTGCTGTCGTGTTTGTGAGGCGAGTTCGTCTGTCTCTGGTTGTTTGAGAAAGGGCTGTGATTGCATTGCTTTGTCGATTTCGGTTTCCATGTGTGTTTAGACGTGAAATCTTATGGCATACACACATCTAGAAAAAAACATTTTTCATTTTGCGGGATTCACTTGTTTTCGTACGTGGTATGTGGCACTTTTTTTTTTTTTTTTCAAAAATACCGGTTTAAGATGCAAGGGTTCATAGATTCATGCCTACGTGTACTAACTCATGTCATGAATAGGATTAGTTGGTAAATGAGACACCTTGTCGACGTTATCATACTGAAATGTTAGTCTTGGTTCAAGCATTATCATGACCTGTAAAAACATCTTTTGCGTTATTATGGGCGTGTGGCCTTATGAACACAACCAGTTTTGGATGCGGAACTGAACCAGCTATTTCGACTTTTAATTCATTTTGGCCTTGTAATTATGCTAGGATGACAGTGTTATGCTTTTGTTCAGAGAACTATGTAGCCATACCTCTCTCGATGACCAAATGCAGGGATTTATTTTATAAGTAGTATCTCTGAATGATTATGTAGTTCAAACTTAAAAGTGATTGGTGGGCTTAGGTAGCGAACCTCAGAGAATGTCTAAGGGGCCTTGGTGGTGCCTGTTCAATAGAAAATGGGGAAATGATGAGGAAAAACAAAAAGGAGAAAAAGGTGAAAAATGGGGGTTCTGAAACATCTACAACTCAATCAGTATATAAGGAGTCAGAACAAAGATAAGAAATTGAATTTTTAGAGTTAAAATAATTTTTTTGACTAGTTGCATATATAAGTTGCTCTTCAACGCCTAGGGTGAGTTCAAATATGCATCCTCAGTTCAACTTCCTGCTTTTTGCATTCAATGTTAACATTTACTCTTCTTCCAGCTTTAGTTTTTACAGTTCTTATGTTTTTCAGGAGAGATGGTTGAAGCCTCTTTAAATGATGAAGCTGGAGGGGGCTTTGATCAAAATGATCACCCTGTGGAATGCAAGTCACCATCTTCTTCAGGTGGGTTCCCTCAATTTGCCTTCAAAGGACTATGTAGAGAAGATATGCCTGAACAGCCTTATTTTGGTGGAAATTTTTGGAACTGTTGTGCAAGACATGTTGTTTTCCTCGAGAGCATGGTTCTAAGATTGTAGGGCGGCTGAAGTCTTGCACACATTCAATGTCCAAACTTGGTGGGGCTGCCATGGTGACATTTTGAGTGACTGCCAGAACTTTTTGGCAGCATCTAAGCATTTTGGAGATCCCGGAGAGAAAGTTTCCTCATCGGTTCGTATGTCTCTGGCTTAATTTAAGTCCATCCTTTCTAACTTTTTTCTTCATTTGTCCATGGATGCAGGTGTTGGTCGAATATTTCTTTTCCTTCTTAACATATCTGGATAGCTGATTTTATGTTGATTTATTCATTTTATTTGTTTAATTATTTTTTTGCTTCGTGATGGTTTGACCCTATTGAATATACTGTAGTAGAACCAATGTTATCACTGCCGTATCGTATCGTGTATCGGTCGGGCTGACCTATACGTCGTATCGTAACGTATCGTAAATGTATCGTAACGTATCATAAAATTAATTTTTTAATTTGTAAAAAATATTAAAAAATAGAAAAAAAAATCAGAAAAAATCTTAAAAAATCCGAAAAAAACTAGTAAAAAACAGAAAATTCAAGGAAAATGTATTTAAAGGAACATTCATCATTCATGTATATGAACTATGAAGTATGAACTATTAAGAATAACACATTCCAAAATAAGAAATCAAACNCCCACAACGAGAAATAAAGCTTCTTCACCGGCAAATCTTGATGCAAATGGAGAAAATCTCCCACTCCCACGTCTCTTGCAATGTTTAGAAATAAGAAAAGAGAGAGAGAGGAGCGTATGTTTTAAAAGAAGATGCAAACGGGGGTGTATCGCACGTATCGTGCGATACGGCCCCCGTATCGCACGTATCGTGCGATACGCACGCGTATCGCAAATTATACCTGTATCGTACGATACGCGTCCGTATCGTACGATACGGATAACACTGAGTAGAACTACTTTTAGGTGAATTTCTTTGGTTTTCCTTTTCAATTGATGAGCTTTTCATTTTGTTTCAGGTAAACCCACAGAGAACCCTTTGCTTTTGCTCGGACAATATAGCGATGATGAGTTGGATGAGGCAGAGGTCGACAAACTTCAGTTTGCTGCAACTGAGAATCCTCATAGTGAAAAGGTGCTCATCTATTTTCTATCTGACCGTAATTCTTTTTAAGTACTGCATCAGCTTTCTGTTGGTTGACGTTGTTTTTCTTTCAATTTGAATATTTAGACTGGTTGGTATTTCACTAAATGGGTGGACCTGATTTTTTGGAAGGATACCATTATTTGGGAAGGAGTCAACGGAAGCAATTGATCTTTCCTTCATCATGCATTTTCTGCCATTAGTTAATCATTGGATTGTGTTAACAAAATTTTCTGTGCTTGTTAAATCTGTTGTGCAACTGGTCTGCGCATTCCCTTGAATGTACTTGTTCTTTCCAAAATTCTAGGTAAGGAAACTAGGTGATGTTCCTGTGCTGTGTATGTCATTCCAATTCCAATAGTGTTTAGGCTCAAGTACTGATTTCTTTTCCGCAGCAGGTATTGGAAGCGAATCGAGAGGGCGATGATGTGATGGAAAGTAACAGTGCCAAATCAAGTAGTCCCCATGACAACACAGAAGATTCTGCCTGTAAATCTAATCTGTTGCAAGCTATTGATAATGTAGACAAGGATGATATTTCTAAAGTTGAAACAGCTACTATGTTGGATTCACTTGGTGAAGCTAGTGAGACAGTTTTAATATCTGATGTGGAGCCTTCCGAACCACAAAATGTGGGGGATAATGCAGTTGTTTGGAAAGCTGTGATGCATGAGCAGAGCGGTCGCTATTATTACTGGAACATTGAGACCGGTGAGACTTCATGGGAAAGGCCAAATTCTTTGACTTCAGAATTGCTGACGGTTGGTGGTGAAGGAGCTACTTCTGCCGTCACAGATGGTGGTGGTGTGCTGTCAGCCTCAAAAGAGTTTCTTGTGCTAAATGGGGAACCTACTGCTCCTGCTGATGTTCATTTATCTGAGGGATCTGAATTTGCCACACCTTTGAATGATCTTTCAAGCATTTCTGATGATGCAAAGCTTGAAGATGTGCGTGAAGCGAAAATTTCATTATCCGATGATGGCAGGAATAGTGGTGCAGAAGACTCATTTGTGGATACTGAAGGAACACAAACGTTGTCTGTTGATTTAGTGAGTGCCACAAAAGTGGCGGTGCAGGATGCTATTATTGATAGCAGGCATGAGAATTCTTTGGATAATGGAGGAAACAGTGCTAAGATCATTCAGGACGAAGAATGCAAAGGGAAGCTTGTCGAGTCAGATCAGCTTATTGAACGCTGCAATTGCTTGTTGGGGAGATTAAATGAGCTGCATAGGTAATGTGGTTTTCCCTATGGTCACTTTCCTTGGGTGAGTTTGAGTCTGCTCTATGTCTATCAATTTATTTCATCGTATTCATGTGATTGTACTTTATCACAGGCTTGATGGTACGATTGAGGGGCACAATAGGAGGTCTAAGTACTCGTTGGAAGTCGAGGTGAGACTTTCAGACTGCAAAGCCCTTTCACCTTTTGGTTTTTCTCTGCTTCCACTTTGGTTGCACATTGAGGCACGCCTTGAGCAACTTGCTGTCATAATCGACGAAGAAGAAGCTGCTTTTTTGGCATCCAAACATGTGAAGACCGATGAATCCCAGTATTCTTCACCTGGAAGATGCAAAGACGATGCCCACCAAAATTCTACTGCAGAATCTGCGGCTAAACTTGGGGATCAACATCTAGATGCTTCTGTGATTGATGGCAGTGGCATGATGAAACCAGGTACTACTGTAGAGAAGACAATTGAGCAACCTTCTGTTCCTAGTCATGATACTGAGTGTGATTCTCCATCCAAATCTCCTAACAAGGCAGCTGTAAATGGTCTGCTGGAAGAAGGAGAAATTGAATCAAGTCTCATTGATGACCATGTTGACTCAAGCCCAAATCCTGAAATTGGCCGAACTGGTGGGCAAGAGGTTTCTGAACCTTATTCAGGGAAAACTGCTGACTTGGTGGAGAATTTGCATCATGATGTAGATATGGATGTTGACATGGAAGTCGATGAAGATAGTGAAAACCAAAATGTGGTGCCACAGACAACCTGTAGCACCAACTACTCCTTGCCTGCAGAGCATCAGATCTTTGCAAGTCAACCTTTGGTGGAGCCTTTACCTCCAATTCCAGCCCCAGTTGGTGAACCATGTCCACCCCCTCCTGCAGAGGAGCCTCCGGAGGAGGATTGGATTCCTCCACCTCCTCCTGACAATGATCCGACCCCTCCACCACCTCCGGATGATCCACCTGTGCCTCAGTATGCTTCATCTTCTCTGTATGCTCACCATGAAAACATGTATCCTCCTTTACCATATACCCAGCATTACAGTTTCACATACACAGTTCCAGGTCTTGATTATTATGGAGTCACTGCCACTGAGGCTCCTGATGGCGTCTATTATTCTCATAGTGTTGCTGTTGGCAGTCAGCTTGAAGCTCAAGTACCGGGTTATGAGGAAATGGTGAATCCCATTGCTGAAGCCCCTTCTGTGATAACTAACCCAGTTGGACCTATGCTATACTATGAAGCTCCTGGAACAGAGTCTTCAGCATCTGTATCACAATCCTCTGGATACCATGACATTCTGGGAAGTATTTCCTATCAAGAGACTTTGGGTGCTATCGGATCTACATGTGATTCATTACAGAGTCTTGAAGTAGAGGGTGATGCATCACCCTTCCGTAGTAGTATACAGGAGGCACCTAAACAAATTGCAGCTTCATCAGCCATGTTACCAGTACGAGAGAGTTCTACAGTTACAACTGCCACAGCAGCAGCAGCAGCTGCTGCTGCTGCAGCTACAAAAAATCCATCTAAAGGTATCACTACAACATATTCTCTTCTGGGTAGTCTTACAAGCACTAAGAGACATGCATGGTTGATTTGTTGACTCTGTTCTATCCTGTATCCATCTCTGCTTATGGGCTTAGAATTCTTATGTGGTTAATGTCCTTGGGGTCTTTCTTTCTTCTTTCTGCAGTAGGCCGTGTTAAGAAGAAAACAGTTGCTGTTGCATCAACTTTGAGGTCAAACAAGAAGGTTTCCTCGTTGGTAGATAAGGTATCTTACAATTTTTCTTTCATGATTATTGTTCCATTTTGATAAAGATTGGAGAGTTTTTCCTTCACTGCTTGGAACTTGACAAGTTGATTTTTTCCCAGTGGAAAGCTGCCAAGGAAGAATTGCATGCAGAAGAGAAGGATGAACCTGAAAATGCATATGAGATACTTGAGAGAAAGCGCCAGAGAGAGATAGAGGTAAAACCTTCTTGTATTTGTAGAGACTTGTCTCACTTACATGCATCTGTATGGAAATTTTATTGTTTGGATTTTTCTGGTAGGAATGGCATGCAAAGCAGATTGCCAGTGGAGAGGCTCAGGAGAATGCTAATTTTCAGCCTCTTGGTGGTGACTGGTATGACCTTTTGACAGCTCGATTGAGCGAGCTGGTTCTTCTGTTTAAGTTTTGCCTCTCTAAGATTTTAGGTTCCTAATGTTAGGCACGCAGGCTTCCAAATTCTATAACAAGTTATAGAGTGCCTAAGACCCGTTTGATATCACTCCTTTCATGTTGTTGAAGAACATGGTGGCGGTCTGAAAATCAAAAAAGTTGTTCTAGTCATGGATCTTACGGTCTAGATTTTGACAACTTAATAGCATTTGTGTCATGTAGATTGGGAGTCCAGGAGCTGCATCTTATATTCATATAAAATTTGCGGGTTTTTTGGGGCAAATTTTCAGCAAACGCTTATCTACAAACCTTTCTAGCACATGAAATTCATCTTGTAGTTTTCTGTATTGCAGATATTTGAGTTTTCTTAGTTCTTTTCAGATAGATCTGCCATTCATGAATCAAATTCGCCAAAAGCATTTGAGGCTAACGGCTCTTCTGTTGCTTGCTAACAACATTAGTGTTTATTCATTTTTAAAGATTGTTGCTAGTTATCATTATTGCTGACCATAACATCTAATATGATGAACTTGTTACATTATGCAGGAGAGAAAGGGTGAAACGGAAGAGAGCAGAGAAGAAAGGTAGTGAGACAGAAACTGAGTCGAACCAAGCACCTATAGAAAAGCAGCAGCCTGACGTAACCAAACTCTCAGAAAACCTTCCTTCTGGATGGCAGGTACGTTTTTGCAATGCTGATTACTCGTGTTTCGAAGACCCTTCCAAGTAGTCGATGTTATGGGCTGACAGCGTGTTTATGGTTGACAGGCATATTGGGATGAGTCTTCTGGTCAAGTTTACTATGGGAACTCATTGACCATGGAAACCACTTGGACTAGGCCCGTTTCTTGATTTGCAAGGCCTTGCAAGAGGCGTAATTTTGTCTTTTTGTACAGCAATGAAGCTGTCTGTAATTTTGTCTCAGCCCCAAGAAAAAATGAGTGTAATATGCATAAACGGCGTCTTGAGAACGAGTTTTCTCCTCTCCTCTCTCTCTCATATTGAGCTTTTTCTCATTCTCTTTCGTTCTCTCTCTCTCTCTCTCTCTCTCTCTCTCACACAACTCGGTTCAGTGCACTGGCTGACTGTCATAAGGGTTGGCTTCATCTTGATTTCAGTTTATACAGATGTGGCAACTTGACCTCAATCTCAATTAACTTGAACATGTTGGTTAAGATATTGTTTAAAACTTTAAGCCTATGGGGCACCCGGGCTTGGTGCAATGGGTAGCACTAGGCTTCAAATGGGTCGACCGTGGATCTACCGTTCAACGCCTCCCTTAATCGTAGCACAGTTCCACAGTTTTATCAAAGAATCACAGTTTTGAGAGCTACTTTGTTTAAACGGTGGATTTCACACAGTTGGAATCTCAAATCGAGGTCAGATGTGGGAAGGAGTTTATCAATCGTAGTTTGACCAGTTTGCACCACTGGTCCAAATGATCAGCAGTAGAAAAGTAGCTCCATTTGCGAGATCAGGCCCACCATCTCACCTATTACTCTCTTAAAATGCCAAATCTTTCGAAACCTCATCCATTGCTGCGCACTTGCATGGCCATCTGACTACTCCCAGATTATCATGCATACCTTTCTTATGATCAAGCGGTCCTGCATAACTCGAGCAGAAGCCCCTAGTCTGTATGTAAACACGGCCATAAGGGCCTGATCTTGTGCCAACGTCTGATCAAGCTGTGATGTAACAGCCGTATTGCGGAAAGGAAATTCCATTTAGGACCTATCCCTTTTATTTTCAAAACAAGGTTCATATTTCTGAATCAACCAAAGTCTCTTACGATTTTCTACAAATTCATTCGATAAAAAAAAATAAAAATATAGAAGTAAAATACGTTTTTTAACTCTCCTTGCCAGCGCCAATTAAGGCCACCGACCCTCGCTGGAAGCAGCGAGGTTTGCTGCGACCCTTGCTTGAAATGTCTTTCAGGCGAGGGTCGCTCCACCCTCACAGGAAACAACGAGTGTCCCGACCCTCACCCAAATCTTTTGCTGTTTCTAGCGTGGTTCGCGTGGCCCTCGCTCTTTCCTGCTCACTTGAATCAGGCGAGGCTTGCTTGACCCTCGATGGAGGGTCGCTCGACCCTCGCAGGAAACGATGACGACCGCTACGACCCTCAAACTTTTCAGGCGAGGGTCATTACGACCCTCGCTCTTCCCTGCGAGGGTTGTCCGTGTTAAAGATAAGGTGGCCGCTCCAACCTCCTTGCCACCTATGCAAGGTAAATCAAAATTTGAATCTCAAGCCAAATATGGAAGAAATACTATTGACGCTGAAAAAGGGAAAGCAACAAATGCTCCAACGTATGAAGATGCCAAAATCTATTCCAAAGGGAAAGAAACTCTAAATTGTAATCAAGATCCACGATTTTT